>HG996559.1:5000-12500 GCA_905340355.1 Rhagonycha fulva
ACCTAACCTAACCTAACCTAACCTAACCTAACCTAACCTAACCTAACCTAACCTAACCTAACCTAACCTAACCTAACCTAACCTAACCTAACCTAACCTAACCTAACCTAACCTAACCTAACCTAACCTAACCTAACCTAACCTAACCTAACCTAACCTAACCTAACCTAACCTAACCTAACCTAACCTAACCTAACCTAACCTAACCTAACCTAACCTAACCTAACCTAACCTAACCTAACCTAACCTAACCTAACCTAACCTAACCTAACCTAACCTAACCTAACCTAACCTAACCTAACCTAACCTAACCTAACCTAACCTAACCTAACCTAACCTAACCTAACCTAACCTAACCTAACCTAACCTAACCTAACCTAACCTAACCTAACCTAACCTAACCTAACCTAACCTAACCTAACCTAACCTAACCTAACCTAACCTAACCTAACCTAACCTAACCTAACCTAACCTAACCTAACCTAACCTAACCTAACCTAACCTAACCTAACCTAACCTAACCTAACCTAACCTAACCTAACCTAACCTAACCTAACCTAACCTAACCTAACCTAACCTAACCTAACCTAACCTAACCTAACCTAACCTAACCTAACCTAACCTAACCTAACCTAACCTAACCTAACCTAACCTAACCTAACCTAACCTAACCTAACCTAACCTAACCTAACCTAACCTAACCTAACCTAACCTAACCTAACCTAACCTAACCTAACCTAACCTAACCTAACCTAACCTAACCTAACCTAACCTAACCTAACCTAACCTAACCTAACCTAACCTAACCTAACCTAACCTAACCTAACCTAACCTAACCTAACCTAACCTAACCTAACCTAACCTAACCTAACCTAACCTAACCTAACCTAACCTAACCTAACCTAACCTAACCTAACCTAACCTAACCTAACCTAACCTAACCTAACCTAACCTAACCTAACCTAACCTAACCTAACCTAACCTAACCTAACCTAACCTAACCTAACCTAACCTAACCTAACCTAACCTAACCTAACCTAACCTAACCTAACCTAACCTAACCTAACCTAACCTAACCTAACCTAACCTAACCTAACCTAACCTAACCTAACCTAACCTAACCTAACCTAACCTAACCTAACCTAACCTAACCTAACCTAACCTAACCTAACCTAACCTAACCTAACCTAACCTAACCTAACCTAACCTAACCTAACCTAACCTAACCTAACCTAACCTAACCTAACCTAACCTAACCTAACCTAACCTAACCTAACCTAACCTAACCTAACCTAACCTAACCTAACCTAACCTAACCTAACCTAACCTAACCTAACCTAACCTAACCTAACCTAACCTAACCTAACCTAACCTAACCTAACCTAACCTAACCTAACCTAACCTAACCTAACCTAACCTAACCTAACCTAACCTAACCTAACCTAACCTAACCTAACCTAACCTAACCTAACCTAACCTAACCTAACCTAACCTAACCTAACCTAACCTAACCTAACCTAACCTAACCTAACCTAACCTAACCTAACCTAACCTAACCTAACCTAACCTAACCTAACCTAACCTAACCTAACCTAACCTAACCTAACCTAACCTAACCTAACCTAACCTAACCTAACCTAACCTAACCTAACCTAACCTAACCTAACCTAACCTAACCTAACCTAACCTAACCTAACCTAACCTAACCTAACCTAACCTAACCTAACCTAACCTAACCTAACCTAACCTAACCTAACCTAACCTAACCTAACCTAACCTAACCTAACCTAACCTAACCTAACCTAACCTAACCTAACCTAACCTAACCTAACCTAACCTAACCTAACCTAACCTAACCTAACCTAACCTAACCTAACCTAACCTAACCTAACCTAACCTAACCTAACCTAACCTAACCTAACCTAACCTAACCTAACCTAACCTAACCTAACCTAACCTAACCTAACCTAACCTAACCTAACCTAACCTAACCTAACCTAACCTAACCTAACCTAACCTAACCTAACCTAACCTAACCTAACCTAACCTAACCTAACCTAACCTAACCTAACCTAACCTAACCTAACCTAACCTAACCTAACCTAACCTAACCTAACCTAACCTAACCTAACCTAACCTAACCTAACCTAACCTAACCTAACCTAACCTAACCTAACCTAACCTAACCTAACCTAACCTAACCTAACCTAACCTAACCTAACCTAACCTAACCTAACCTAACCTAACCTAACCTAACCTAACCTAACCTAACCTAACCTAACCTAACCTAACCTAACCTAACCTAACCTAACCTAACCTAACCTAACCTAACCTAACCTAACCTAACCTAACCTAACCTAACCTAACCTAACCTAACCTAACCTAACCTAACCTAACCTAACCTAACCTAACCTAACCTAACCTAACCTAACCTAACCTAACCTAACCTAACCTAACCTAACCTAACCTAACCTAACCTAACCTAACCTAACCTAACCTAACCTAACCTAACCTAACCTAACCTAACCTAACCTAACCTAACCTAACCTAACCTAACCTAACCTAACCTAACCTAACCTAACCTAACCTAACCTAACCTAACCTAACCTAACCTAACCTAACCTAACCTAACCTAACCTAACCTAACCTAACCTAACCTAACCTAACCTAACCTAACCTAACCTAACCTAACCTAACCTAACCTAACCTAACCTAACCTAACCTAACCTAACCTAACCTAACCTAACCTAACCTAACCTAACCTAACCTAACCTAACCTAACCTAACCTAACCTAACCTAACCTAACCTAACCTAACCTAACCTAACCTAACCTAACCTAACCTAACCTAACCTAACCTAACCTAACCTAACCTAACCTAACCTAACCTAACCTAACCTAACCTAACCTAACCTAACCTAACCTAACCTAACCTAACCTAACCTAACCTAACCTAACCTAACCTAACCTAACCTAACCTAACCTAACCTAACCTAACCTAACCTAACCTAACCTAACCTAACCTAACCTAACCTAACCTAACCTAACCTAACCTAACCTAACCTAACCTAACCTAACCTAACCTAACCTAACCTAACCTAACCTAACCTAACCTAACCTAACCTAACCTAACCTAACCTAACCTAACCTAACCTAACCTAACCTAACCTAACCTAACCTAACCTAACCTAACCTAACCTAACCTAACCTAACCTAACCTAACCTAACCTAACCTAACCTAACCTAACCTAACCTAACCTAACCTAACCTAACCTAACCTAACCTAACCTAACCTAACCTAACCTAACCTAACCTAACCTAACCTAACCTAACCTAACCTAACCTAACCTAACCTAACCTAACCTAACCTAACCTAACCTAACCTAACCTAACCTAACCTAACCTAACCTAACCTAACCTAACCTAACCTAACCTAACCTAACCTAACCTAACCTAACCTAACCTAACCTAACCTAACCTAACCTAACCTAACCTAACCTAACCTAACCTAACCTAACCTAACCTAACCTAACCTAACCTAACCTAACCTAACCTAACCTAACCTAACCTAACCTAACCTAACCTAACCTAACCTAACCTAACCTAACCTAACCTAACCTAACCTAACCTAACCTAACCTAACCTAACCTAACCTAACCTAACCTAACCTAACCTAACCTAACCTAACCTAACTCTAACCTAACCTAACCTAACCTAACCTAACCTAACCTAACCTAACCTAACCTAACCTAACCTAACCTAACCTAACCTAACCTAACCTAACCTAACCTAACCTAACCTAACCTAACCTAACCTAACCTAACCTAACCTAACCTAACCTAACCTAACCTAACCTAACCTAACCTAACCTAACCTAACCTAACCTAACCTAACCTAACCTAACCTAACCTAACCTAACCTAACCTAACCTAACCTAACCTAACCTAACCTAACCTAACCTAACCTAACCTAACCTAACCTAACCTAACCTAACCTAACCTAACCTAACCTAACCTAACCTAACCTAACCTAACCTAACCTAACCTAACCTAACCTAACCTAACCTAACCTAACCTAACCTAACCTAACCTAACCTAACCTAACCTAACCTAACCTAACCTAACCTAACCTAACCTAACCTAACCTAACCTAACCTAACCTAACCTAACCTAACCTAACCTAACCTAACCTAACCTAACCTAACCTAACCTAACCTAACCTAACCTAACCTAACCTAACCTAACCTAACCTAACCTAACCTAACCTAACCTAACCTAACCTAACCTAACCTAACCTAACCTAACCTAACCTAACCTAACCTAACCTAACCTAACCTAACCTAACCTAACCTAACCTAACCTAACCTAACCTAACCTAACCTAACCTAACCTAACCTAACCTAACCTAACCTAACCTAACCTAACCTAACCTAACCTAACCTAACCTAACCTAACCTAACCTAACCTAACCTAACCTAACCTAACCTAACCTAACCTAACCTAACCTAACCTAACCTAACCTAACCTAACCTAACCTAACCTAACCTAACCTAACCTAACCTAACCTAACCTAACCTAACCTAACCTAACCTAACCTAACCTAACCTAACCTAACCTAACCTAACCTAACCTAACCTAACCTAACCTAACCTAACCTAACCTAACCTAACCTAACCTAACCTAACCTAACCTAACCTAACCTAACCTAACCTAACCTAACCTAACCTAACCTAACCTAACCTAACCTAACCTAACCTAACCTAACCTAACCTAACCTAACCTAACCTAACCTAACCTAACCTAACCTAACCTAACCTAACCTAACCTAACCTAACCTAACCTAACCTAACCTAACCTAACCTAACCTAACCTAACCTAACCTAACCTAACCTAACCTAACCTAACCTAACCTAACCTAACCTAACCTAACCTAACCTAACCTAACCTAACCTAACCTAACCTAACCTAACCTAACCTAACCTAACCTAACCTAACCTAACCTAACCTAACCTAACCTAACCTAACCTAACCTAACCTAACCTAACCTAACCTAACCTAACCTAACCTAACCTAACCTAACCTAACCTAACCTAACCTAACCTAACCTAACCTAACCTAACC
This sequence comes from Rhagonycha fulva, assembly GCA_905340355.1. Lineage (NCBI taxonomy): Eukaryota > Metazoa > Arthropoda > Insecta > Coleoptera > Cantharidae > Rhagonycha > Rhagonycha fulva. Next base: position 10,120 of record HG996559.1, read on the forward strand.
TAACCTAACCTAACCTAACCTAACCTAACCTAACCTAACCTAACCTAACCTAACCTAACCTAACCTAACCTAACCTAACCTAACCTAACCTAACCTAACCTAACCTAACCTAACCTAACCTAACCTAACCTAACCTAACCTAACCTAACCTAACCTAACCTAACCTAACCTAACCTAACCTAACCTAACCTAACCTAACCTAACCTAACCTAACCTAACCTAACCTAACCTAACCTAACCTAACCTAACCTAACCTAACCTAACCTAACCTAACCTAACCTAACCTAACCTAACCTAACCTAACCTAACCTAACCTAACCTAACCTAACCTAACCTAACCTAACCTAACCTAACCTAACCTAACCTAACCTAACCTAACCTAACCTAACCTAACCTAACCTAACCTAACCTAACCTAACCTAACCTAACCTAACCTAACCTAACCTAACCTAACCTAACCTAACCTAACCTAACCTAACCTAACCTAACCTAACCTAACCTAACCTAACCTAACCTAACCTAACCTAACCTAACCTAACCTAACCTAACCTAACCTAACCTAACCTAACCTAACCTAACCTAACCTAACCTAACCTAACCTAACCTAACCTAACCTAACCTAACCTAACCTAACCTAACCTAACCTAACCTAACCTAACCTAACCTAACCTAACCTAACCTAACCTAACCTAACCTAACCTAACCTAACCTAACCTAACCTAACCTAACCTAACCTAACCTAACCTAACCTAACCTAACCTAACCTAACCTAACCTAACCTAACCTAACCTAACCTAACCTAACCTAACCTAACCTAACCTAACCTAACCTAACCTAACCTAACCTAACCTAACCTAACCTAACCTAACCTAACCTAACCTAACCTAACCTAACCTAACCTAACCTAACCTAACCTAACCTAACCTAACCTAACCTAACCTAACCTAACCTAACCTAACCTAACCTAACCTAACCTAACCTAACCTAACCTAACCTAACCTAACCTAACCTAACCTAACCTAACCTAACCTAACCTAACCTAACCTAACCTAACCTAACCTAACCTAACCTAACCTAACCTAACCTAACCTAACCTAACCTAACCTAACCTAACCTAACCTAACCTAACCTAACCTAACCTAACCTAACCTAACCTAACCTAACCTAACCTAACCTAACCTAACCTAACCTAACCTAACCTAACCTAACCTAACCTAACCTAACCTAACCTAACCTAACCTAACCTAACCTAACCTAACCTAACCTAACCTAACCTAACCTAACCTAACCTAACCTAACCTAACCTAACCTAACCTAACCTAACCTAACCTAACCTAACCTAACCTAACCTAACCTAACCTAACCTAACCTAACCTAACCTAACCTAACCTAACCTAACCTAACCTAACCTAACCTAACCTAACCTAACCTAACCTAACCTAACCTAACCTAACCTAACCTAACCTAACCTAACCTAACCTAACCTAACCTAACCTAACCTAACCTAACCTAACCTAACCTAACCTAACCTAACCTAACCTAACCTAACCTAACCTAACCTAACCTAACCTAACCTAACCTAACCTAACCTAACCTAACCTAACCTAACCTAACCTAACCTAACCTAACCTAACCTAACCTAACCTAACCTAACCTAACCTAACCTAACCTAACCTAACCTAACCTAACCTAACCTAACCTAACCTAACCTAACCTAACCTAACCTAACCTAACCTAACCTAACCTAACCTAACCTAACCTAACCTAACCTAACCTAACCTAACCTAACCTAACCTAACCTAACCTAACCTAACCTAACCTAACCTAACCTAACCTAACCTAACCTAACCTAACCTAACCTAACCTAACCTAACCTAACCTAACCTAACCTAACCTAACCTAACCTAACCTAACCTAACCTAACCTAACCTAACCTAACCTAACCTAACCTAACCTAACCTAACCTAACCTAACCTAACCTAACCTAACCTAACCTAACCTAACCTAACCTAACCTAACCTAACCTAACCTAACCTAACCTAACCTAACCTAACCTAACCTAACCTAACCTAACCTAACCTAACCTAACCTAACCTAACCTAACCTAACCTAACCTAACCTAACCTAACCTAACCTAACCTAACCTAACCTAACCTAACCTAACCTAACCTAACCTAACCTAACCTAACCTAACCTAACCTAACCTAACCTAACCTAACCTAACCTAACCTAACCTAACCTAACCTAACCTAACCTAACCTAACCTAACCTAACCTAACCTAACCTAACCTAACCTAACCTAACCTAACCTAACCTAACCTAACCTAACCTAACCTAACCTAACCTAACCTAACCTAACCTAACCTAACCTAACCTAACCT
>HG996559.1:25000-27500 GCA_905340355.1 Rhagonycha fulva
TAACCTAACCTAACCTAACCTAACCTAACCTAACCTAACCTAACCTAACCTAACCTAACCTAACCTAACCTAACCTAACCTAACCTAACCTAACCTAACCTAACCTAACCTAACCTAACCTAACCTAACCTAACCTAACCTAACCTAACCTAACCTAACCTAACCTAACCTAACCTAACCTAACCTAACCTAACCTAACCTAACCTAACCTAACCTAACCTAACCTAACCTAACCTAACCTAACCTAACCTAACCTAACCTAACCTAACCTAACCTAACCTAACCTAACCTAACCTAACCTAACCTAACCTAACCTAACCTAACCTAACCTAACCTAACCTAACCTAACCTAACCTAACCTAACCTAACCTAACCTAACCTAACCTAACCTAACCTAACCTAACCTAACCTAACCTAACCTAACCTAACCTAACCTAACCTAACCTAACCTAACCTAACCTAACCTAACCTAACCTAACCTAACCTAACCTAACCTAACCTAACCTAACCTAACCTAACCTAACCTAACCTAACCTAACCTAACCTAACCTAACCTAACCTAACCTAACCTAACCTAACCTAACCTAACCTAACCTAACCTAACCTAACCTAACCTAACCTAACCTAACCTAACCTAACCTAACCTAACCTAACCTAACCTAACCTAACCTAACCTAACCTAACCTAACCTAACCTAACCTAACCTAACCTAACCTAACCTAACCTAACCTAACCTAACCTAACCTAACCTAACCTAACCTAACCTAACCTAACCTAACCTAACCTAACCTAACCTAACCTAACCTAACCTAACCTAACCTAACCTAACCTAACCTAACCTAACCTAACCTAACCTAACCTAACCTAACCTAACCTAACCTAACCTAACCTAACCTAACCTAACCTAACCTAACCTAACCTAACCTAACCTAACCTAACCTAACCTAACCTAACCTAACCTAACCTAACCTAACCTAACCTAACCTAACCTAACCTAACCTAACCTAACCTAACCTAACCTAACCTAACCTAACCTAACCTAACCTAACCTAACCTAACCTAACCTAACCTAACCTAACCTAACCTAACCTAACCTAACCTAACCTAACCTAACCTAACCTAACCTAACCTAACCTAACCTAACCTAACCTAACCTAACCTAACCTAACCTAACCTAACCTAACCTAACCTAACCTAACCTAACCTAACCTAACCTAACCTAACCTAACCTAACCTAACCTAACCTAACCTAACCTAACCTAACCTAACCTAACCTAACCTAACCTAACCTAACCTAACCTAACCTAACCTAACCTAACCTAACCTAACCTAACCTAACCTAACCTAACCTAACCTAACCTAACCTAACCTAACCTAACCTAACCTAACCTAACCTAACCTAACCTAACCTAACCTAACCTAACCTAACCTAACCTAACCTAACCTAACCTAACCTAACCTAACCTAACCTAACCTAACCTAACCTAACCTAACCTAACCTAACCTAACCTAACCTAACCTAACCTAACCTAACCTAACCTAACCTAACCTAACCTAACCTAACCTAACCTAACCTAACCTAACCTAACCTAACCTAACCTAACCTAACCTAACCTAACCTAACCTAACCTAACCTAACCTAACCTAACCTAACCTAACCTAACCTAACCTAACCTAACCTAACCTAACCTAACCTAACCTAACCTAACCTAACCTAACCTAACCTAACCTAACCTAACCTAACCTAACCTAACCTAACCTAACCTAACCTAACCTAACCTAACCTAACCTAACCTAACCTAACCTAACCTAACCTAACCTAACCTAACCTAACCTAACCTAACCTAACCTAACCTAACCTAACCTAACCTAACCTAACCTAACCTAACCTAACCTAACCTAACCTAACCTAACCTAACCTAACCTAACCTAACCTAACCTAACCTAACCTAACCTAACCTAACCTAACCTAACCTAACCTAACCTAACCTAACCTAACCTAACCTAACCTAACCTAACCTAACCTAACCTAACCTAACCTAACCTAACCTAACCTAACCTAACCTAACCTAACCTAACCTAACCTAACCTAACCTAACCTAACCTAACCTAACCTAACCTAACCTAACCTAACCTAACCTAACCTAACCTAACCTAACCTAACCTAACCTAACCTAACCTAACCTAACCTAACCTAACCTAACCTAACCTAACCTAACCTAACCTAACCTAACCTAACCTAACCTAACCTAACCTAACCTAACCTAACCTAACCTAACCTAACCTAACCTAACCTAACCTAACCTAACCTAACCTAACCTAACCTAACCTAACCTAACCTAACCTAACCTAACCTAACCTAACCTAACCTAACCTAACCTAACCTAACCTAACCTAACCTAACCTAACCTAACCTAACCTAACCTAACCTAACCTAACCTAACCTAACCTAACCTAACCTAACCTAACCTAACCTAACCTAACCTAACCTAACCTAACC
>HG996559.1:1832500-2009501 GCA_905340355.1 Rhagonycha fulva
CTGGTGTGCCACACGACAACCTAGTTTAATATTTATACAAATTATTATCACCCTAAACATGCAAAATAAAAGCTAATATTTTCTTAATTAAATTTGCATACGCGGGATTGTAACCTCTCGGCTTTTGTAATTTTTTGTTGCTCTTTTTTAGACAGAGTTTCAAAATTGCTATTCTTTTTCAGTGATGTAATAAAAAGTAGTACGTCTTGATTTGGATTCGAATCCAAGCAATTAAATGAAATATCATTTTAAGGGGACCCCCCCCACTTGCAAATAAATACATGGGAAGCAAACCGAATCCCATTTTGATTTTACAAATTTCCTCCCGTCGGTTCTACACCCATAATTTCCTTCTTCCAATACATAATTAATTAAAATTAATTCCCAATCAAGATTTTAGCACCGCAACCCACACAGCTAATGGTTTTGCCACGATATGTTTACTAAATATAATAAATTTGTTTTTAGTGGTATCACATCAATAATATCAAAAATAATTATTCAGAATTATAATTTTTAAAGCATGTCTTGAGTTTATTTGGGTGCATCTCAAATTATTTACGTTTTATGAATTTTATCATCAAATTATAATAAAAATTTAAATAATCGTCTCTATTATCTCTTAAACCTTTATTAATATTCAAATATGAAAATATCTGATTTTCTCATATACGAGTAGGTAAAAACTTTACCCAATTTACTTTTTACGCGATGTTCTTATGACGATACGAAATAATATATTATTTCTTATTAGTATACCACAATAAGTGTGAAAACTGACAGTAAACAGTGATTATCTTAATCTTGGAGAATTTCTAGAATATTGGAGTGTCACAAATTTTTCGATATTAAACAGCTGACATTTTGAAATGTATAAAACTACATCAAAATGAACTCACGATTACAGGAAAAACAATAAAAAAATTTTTATTGATAAATTAGGGTGGTCTCAAATTCGTAGAGTGTAACTAATAAATTAACAGAAAAGTTAGTACTTTTTCTTACACTTGATAAACAAAGGTTTTTTCAATTAGAACCTACTTCAAAATTAGTTGATTTTCTTTTAAACCAGAAAATATTCGGCTTGTATTACGCACTACAAGTTAATAGCTAAGTGGGTTACGGTGCTGAAGGTGCAAGATTGGATCCTCCCATCTTTTTTTATAAGTTTTATTGGAAGTTTGCTTGTATGAAATAAAGGACTTATGAAGTGGATTTACGGGAAAACAATACAGGATTTACTGGGACCTATTACCCAGACGTCTAAGTAATAGGTTTTATTTCGAGTGGATCTGTTGTACGTATTATGTGTTCTACCCACACATTGCATGTGGAAGCGCGCCCACTAAATGGTTATTATATAATAAAAAGAAAAATATTCTAATTGTTGAAATGACCAGCAATGATCCAAACAAAATGAAATATTCAAATAATTGTTCTGAAAGTCGATCCCCACTGTTTTTTTTTAAAGAGTGGTACACAAAAACGGATTTTAAATTTCACAGAATAATTTACTTAACTTTTAATTATTAGGTATTACAAAAATGATCTGATCTCAACGGTTATGCCTGGCGAGTTTCAAGATACCAACTTTCAGGTAAATAACGTTAAGACGAAAGCTATCTAAAACAATTTTCTTCGTTGAAAAAATCGTTGTTGGAATTCGTACAAGAAAGCACTACATAAAAAGTTTGGTAATAACATAGTGAAACATTTCATAACGTTGACTTGAAGATAAATCCATCTAAAGGCTTTGGGGTTGTTTTCGGTAAAACTTTATACAAAGCGTAATAAGAAAAAAATTGTTATGCAAAAAATGTAATTTAATGTCAACGGAAACTTGAAAATGTTATCGTAAAGTTTTAAAATTTTTGCAAAAGTTACATCAGTACCTGCTACTGGATATGCTATCAAATAGTACTAAAGAAGTGGAGTTTATTAAAAATAATTAAATATAAAAGAAAACTTTTTACCTTTAAAACCACCATTTTTTTGCTTTCAATCAAATTTCCACAATTTTCATCAGCAACGCAATATGAATCTGAACATACCTAAAACAAAATTTATAAATTAATTAACGAAATAAAACCACAAAACATATTGTTAGGAAAGTACAACGTATTAATGAGGTAAATTTTATAGATTAATACAACACTACGCTACAGGATGGTCAACCAAAACTTTCAAACAAAGCAGGACGATTTATGAATAAATTTTCTGAAACTTCGTTTAATTGAAACTATTTTTACTCGATTATTTCCCAGTCATACTGAAAATTACCATAACAAAAACATGTTTGAATTTTTGTCCAAATTTGATGACCCGAGTCTCAAAAGTAGGTATTTTCCTTTATTTCCTAAATTGCTACTCGTCTTGTAACAAAAATTACTTTCATATGAAACGTTGCTTTTAATAACATAGCCACGATTATCGACGTAAGTAGAGTAAACTGTCAATCAAACAGAAATTTCATAAATCAAATATTCAGTAGTTCACCCTTCACATAAAAATTACTTTCTATTGAGTAAAATTTGTACACATTATAAAAGTTATTTCGTATATATCATCTACGCAAATAAGGCACAAATCATTCGACTTACTTTGAGAAAAGTTTCAATTTGCTTGAGAGTCGAAAATATAAAAATAACCGAGATTGAAAGTGAGATAATTCAAAATACATTCATAGCAAAAACTTGTATCACCAAACGATCCTGAAAGAGGAAAAAGTTTATTACACTTATAAATAAAAAAAAGTTTTCTTCTACACAAAAAGTTGGAATAATAATTTAAAAGTTAAATTTTTGGAAAAAAGGTAGGTTATCAGATACGCAAATATTCCCAAACGTAATAAATACTTTTTGTCAATAATTTATCCTGCTTTTATGCGAAAATACTTAAATTCAAATAAAGTTATACAGTATTTTATGCTAACAATAAATTTTAAAACAAACATTGTAGTTTTACAAAACTACAAAATAATCAAATAGCACATTAAAAATGTTACATTTCAAATTAATTACTGCATCAGCCACAATATCAGGTGAAGATGATATACACAGTTCAGTTCTGTCGGTAAAATTTAATTAATTCTTGTAACAAAACATTTTCGTAAATAACTAGTAGTACACAGAGTAAATAAAAAATGTGGATGTTTCGATATTAGAATTTCGTTTTTTACTTTTTAGATTCATTTTCAGACTCATAATTAATACAATAGAAACAGATATAATAAAATTTTAGTTAGATTATTCAGTTTAAAAAAAATAAAATAGGTTATGTTTATACAATACTAGTGGCTAAAGGTACTAAATAATTTCAATTTGTTTACCTTTTAGAATTACAAGAGTTTTAAAATAAAAAACCAATACCAGTTATTTATTACTTTTAAAAAATGTAATTAAAAGTTTTTTTTGAGTAAAATAGCAATTTATGTTGTAATAATATTGAAACTTCACCACAAATACCACAAAATTTTAGCATCGTAAACACGTATTATAAATTTAACAGATCACTTTGGTTTCAATATTCGTAAGGCTCTGGCCACACGTGCAGTAGAATGACGCTGGCAGCAGCAGTAACACTGCAGGAACGCCCATCCTCAAGGTAAATGAAAGGTAATGTTGCAGCTTTAGCAATGCACTTGTATCAGCATTACCTTGAAAATGCGCCTACTTGGCTTTTACTGCTGCTGCCAGCAGCATTTTACTGCACGTGTGGCCAGAGCCTAAGAAGAATAATCATAAATAAATTCAAGAATTATTTTTAAGATAACCAGGACCACGATTTTAAAAATTTTGTGTGAAATTATGTAGTGGAGGTTATAAATTGCAAATAATGTAGGTAAATCTAATTTTTGTGAATCATTGAAAAATTTGGGCGAAATAGGCCAAAACCGTCGAAATAATAAGATGTGATTATTTTATTGGCTGGTTTCATTTCAGTTTAATGCCATCCATCCAAGTTGTCCAAGTTTCAAGATATTGATGAATTCCGAAAACCAGAATGTTTAAACCTGCTCAATTGGAAATATGTCCATTAAGCTCACAAAACTTAAAAACCAAGATTTTGAAGCTCACGGCTATGCGTGGTATGTTTTATAATTAACGAAACTCAATTTAAAATAAAATTATTAGTTTACTGTTGCTTTGTTATCACTTAATAAACCTTGATCTTTACATAAAGTGCACGTACCTTCAACAGAATGTGGCAACTGGGCGGTTCTTATGTAAAAAATCGAAACTTTACAATTGATTATTGGGTCATTCCTTGTGAAATCAACACTTTTTTTAATGATCCTCTCGGATTTTGTTAAAATTATACTGTGGTAACCCACAAAATTTTTCTTGAAACCTCCGGAGGGAGGCGCGACCACTGATCTAGGTGACAAAAATGTGATTTATCTGCACACAACCACGGCTGCATAAAATCGCTGTTTCGAATATCACGAGAGCACCCAGAGTTCAAGCAGTGGCGTAGCGAAATGTGTGTCGTATCCAATTGACATTATTTCGTTATGATGATGTGTGTTTTGCTTGGGGCGTAGAAAAGAAAAAATAGACATTGTTGTAGGGATTTTGTGCCCCTCTAGCTCACCCTAGAGATGTCCCTGGCTGGGATCAAGTGTTATATTTCAATTTTTGTTTGTTATTTATGCCCTCCCTGTACATCGGATGTAAGTTTAAAAGTCAAAGTTTATTAGACATTGCTTTTGAAAACAAAAGAAAAAAGTTCTGTGAATTTTTAAAGCAACATCTGATAACGGGAAATTCTGTATTAATTGTATAATAAATTATGCGATAGTAATAATAAATTAAAAATAAAGAATCAAATTAGCATAATATTTAAAAGTGCGTCCGTCTCTGAGTATGCATAATATACGGGGTGTTCCATTTAAAAAAGAAAAACAATTTTATGCTTTTCGTAAACAGAACATTTTTTACATGAAATCTGAAAAGACTCGTGGAAAAATATCCCACTATTGATTTACCCTGTATATAAAAAAATTTAAATGGATTTTGTTCTTAAAATACCAAGATAGATGTAAATGACACAAAATTACATAAATCAGCAATTGTAAGCTTTTTATAAATGTAAATTAGCCCTAAGCACCCAATTACGAAGCAATTTATAACAACAAATTAATTAATTAAAATCCCACGCAAATTTGCTTCGTTTAGATATTCCTAAATTTAAATAACAGTTTATTTGTGTACACCTCGATCTACAAGTCGATAATTTTAATTAAAAAATTCTTTTGAGACAGATAACCGGACACCCTGTATAGAGTGAATATTTGCACGAAAGTCGTAAATGATAAAAAGTCTTTCCCTTTATCCAGACAATTTTGTTTATAACTCTTCAACTTAATTGCATGCCGACAAAATCTGTTACATTGAAATTTTTATTATACTTTCATGTGTGTACAACATTTTTATTATTATACTGAATTTGTTAGCGTGTAAACGAAGCCTTAGGGAAACTATTAAAAAATTTAAATTGTAACTCAGCTTATGCAGAGGCAAGTTCCAAATGTGTAATTATGTACGTCTCCGGTGCATTGTATTTCGTTTGAATTACCTGGGAGTTAAAAAACCGTTACGCACATCCAACTATTGTTAAGCCTTTTCGAATCCCAAAACACACTCGACAGGGATGTAGGTTCGCGTTATCGCGAGGTTTTCTAAATTTCAATTTTCTGTAAAACATGACAAAAAACGTTCAACTTCCGGTTTGGTCGGAAGTACATGATGTCCACTTTTCCTTTTAAATTGTAACCCAGTTAAAATCATGAAAGAAGAACGGTTCATTGCACGTTCAGTAATGCATGACAAGTGGGTTGGTTCGTTGGTATGAGAAAATGGTAATGAAATTTTATTTGCCCTCATATCGAGAAATCATTTTGGTCGAAAGATTATTACATCAGCATGAGGTAAGTGATTAAAATTCGCGTGATATAAAATCACGTAACCTATTGGTGATGTCATGAGGCTTAGTTTTTCACCTGTATTGCGCAACTTTTGCATATCTGGAAGCAACCCTAATGGTATAGTCGCGCGACCATATCCACGTTGATTTACTGATGGATTTACTTGTGGATTCTTCGACACCCACAAAAACGACTGATGTTATGGATGGAAGATTTGGATAACATAAATTGTAACTTTCTATTCCAATTTAAAGGCCATGGATGCTCTTTCTTACAGTTTACTACGTAACTTGTTTCAAGGTTTAATTTGTTAACAAACTCGTCGATTTTAAATACTATTTCGTTTTGTTTTTCAAAAAAGGAAGAAAAGCGACTTTGACCTACGCGGTTTAGAAACATTCGGGTTACTTGAATTTCGAAATATTTATTTATCTAAATTAGCAATGAACGTGTTACCTATGTGGGTATGTAAGTAGTTTCATCCATCCATGATATCATCAAGGTAAAACAAAAAATTTTCAAATTTTGACGACACTCAAGAACGTCACGTCAAAATGCTAATGCAATCATAATTAGTTACAATAATTACCCAAGTTGCTAATATAAATATTCTGGTTAATTATTTACCTGTCGTAATTAAATCGTAATAAATAAAACTAACCTTAAATAACATCCAACGTCGTATGATATTAAACAAAACAAAATCCGAATTAGGCACAACAGAAACAAAACAAATTAACACCACAAAGAATGCTCAATAAACCGTGATTTATCAAAAACACTAACGAGAATATATTATTTAGGTAAGGCACTGAATATTCGACACACACACAAACACACCGACGCGCCAAACAAGCTAAGCAAAGCGTGGCTCGAGCGATCGCTTTCGGTTTCCTACGAAAAATTACGATACATGCAAGTGAATCACCCAACGACTTTATACATTACTGACTTAAGATCGTAAATACGCCGTCGAAGCGGTGTAAACCCTCGGCCAATATATTCTAAACCGCCAGGTACCAAAAGAAACAGAAGGGCTCACCTCACCGTCATCTTTTTATCAAGGTGCTAAACGGAAGCAGTATTTAGGTTTTGTTTTTTAAAAAAGTCGGATCGACCGGTTTTTAAAACAATCCAGACTGGAGACTTAAATTCCATTCTTATTCAGGATACCTTTATAAACAACATTTTATTCTGTCCAGTGGTCCCCAACTAAATTCTTTGAGACAATTTCGAGCATACGTCGTTGGTCCGATATTGAGAGCTAATTAGATTTTCTTATCTTGTTTAGTATACAACGTGAGAAGCATCAATATTTACTCAAATGTATAAATTTAACATAATAAAGACATTTAACTTTTAAATACAATCTACCGTTCGTTAATTAAGTTTTATTATTTTAGGATCTAAATTGGGCGTTGATTTTATTTCCTAGTCCAGTTATGGGAGAAAACTTTGGTTTCTCATACGAACCGTATATTGCAATATTTGGAGTAAAAAATGAAGACCTAAGTCCTAATTATCCTAATAAGGATTTGATATAGATTCTTTCAAATCACGAAAATAAATTGTAGAAAAAAATTTTTCCGTAAACGAAAGTAGTACAATTAAAAGTAATGGAAATTAAATATAATTAATTTATTGATTTTAATATTGATGGTGATAAAATTAAATAATAAAATTAATTGGAAATAGCAGTGAATAATTGGACTACCTGACGAACAAAATTGTCAAAACTTTGAACATCACTAGCGATCCGAATTAAAATTTTAAGTTATCCAGTGCAAGATTATTAATTTGAAATTAGGCAAAGAAGAATTTGATAGATTTGATAAAGCTCATTCGAGAAATAAATAGGAAAATTAAAAAAATCAATTCAAGATATAGAGTTGATAAGTATAATGAAATTAAAACCATTAGATAAAAACAAAAATACTAAAAATTTGGTAAAGCAAGAAGTAATAATAAAAGAGGAAGTTAACAGGAACAAGTCATTTAATAAAATCAGGGGGATGATGCACGAAAGAGTATAAATGAGTATTTTCCTCGAAAAGTTTTCTGGAGGAGTAAAACAATTTCGTACTCTTTAAAACCAATAGTTTCAGATTAATTTCCTCTCATTTTAAATGTGGTGTCTTATAAAAGAGCTACAAACCCCCTCACCCCCGGGTATTCGGTGAAACTATTACGATTTTACAGACCAAAAACTAAATTTACTGTTAATTAATGAAATTAGATCTTATGTAATATTGACTAGTGCAATACTAATGATGGTATTTTAATTAATTACTTACTGATATAGGAAATATAATTTCCAGTAATTATTTAGTAGCAAACCTTTACTTTAGCCTAAAAAATGCTCCGGTTGAAACGTGTCACAATTTTGTTACAATTAAAAAAAAAGGTGAAATATTGTAACAAAATCTAAAAGAAATTAATTAACATATAAATAAACTTAAAAAATTTATTCGACAGTTTCTTGAAAATAATATGTACTTTCTTGACTATAATCATGGGGCACTAATTCTGCATGAATATAATAACTCCACGTTTTTAAAGACTAAATTAGCATTAAAGACTGAATATCTTTTAACCCTTCATTTCAATAAATTTCGTCAATGCTCAGTGGCATGGAGTAGGAAAAACTAAACCATGCTGTGAGTTGAGATGCTGAAGATTCATTGTTCACCCCACCTGGTAGCCGGACCAGCTTTTATATTTCAGGGTGTCATTTTTAAGCCATAATTAAATGAAGTCGAATTTATGAAGCCCCAGTAATATCATTTTCCATACATTTCATGTGCGCAACACCAAACATAAACACAGTTTAACCAATGAAAATCGAGGAACAAGAGTTGCAGCAAGTTTTTCTCGCATTTATTATGCACCACACGGTATGTTCTAATTCAAAACCAACAGTCGATATTATTGACGTTATTTACAATTTAATAGTTACTTCCAACAAAAAAGTTATCGACGAAGGGTCAAATTCGAGTGCATGTTGATATCAAGCCCAACTACCCTTAACAGCAAAAGTAGCTATGAGCAACTGAATTTCACTACCACCAATCCGAGAAAGTCATAAGGGTACAATTATTGTAAAAAGGTTCCATTTTATTAACTTATTGGACAAATAGGAATAACCAGATGGAAGTAAGAGGCAAACCTAACGTTAAAATTGTATCCACTATTTCACAAATACAATTACATTACTATAGTCGTACGTATAATATTATGGAAAAAAACTACTAAAACTTTTATGATATCCCCGGGGTGCATCGACATATTGGGATTGAAACTAAAAATAGCAAATTTAATTAAATTTAATTATTCAACATGCAAAAACCCAAAAAAATTTATACAGCAGTCAAAAGCTAAATACTACATTATGAGAAACAAATTAGAAAAAAAAACAGGGTACGAATTTCTTTAAAATTTCCGTATGAATTATTTACAGGATACTAAAAATATCTAAGGTGGGTCGCAAAATTATCAAGGGACTTATACTAATATTTAAGTTTTCCTGGACCTGGTGTTTATTTTTTCTGTGATCACAATAGCTTATGTGTATTGTGTTGAAAAGTTCTGTTGTTACTTGGGTATATAAACATTCGAAACACAATGCGGGCCATTAATAATTTATTAACTCAGCTTTATTACTCTATTGGGTTCTAGAACAATGACGGTTTGTCAATAAAAAACGGGCAGCGTGTTGGAAATGTGCGCATTTTTATATAAACTGAACGTTAAAATGAATATATGTTTAAGAAATTTCATATTTATTTTGTATTTTGAAAACCGCACAACTTTAAATTTACGATCGAATCGATTGCAATAAATGAATGTATCAAGGCGAATAATTGGCGAGATAAATAAGATCAAAAGGAAGGTCCAAATTTGAAATTGCAATTAGAACGACCGACGATACGAACTAGAGCAGTGCTTCTCAAACTTGTTTATAGTTGTGACATTTATAATGTTAGTTGACGCTTAACGTAAGTTGTTGAATTTACACTAGAACTTATTTTACGATTTAAAATTAACTTGTCTTTTTTATCAAATACTTTGACAAAGCACATGTGTGTTGGTCTGCTATATTTAATAAATTTCTTTATTAATAGTCTAATGATGTAGATGACGTCTGCTATTGATCTACTTTGTCTATAACCGTGTTGTTCTTCACTTATTGGTATCAAGTCAACTAGTTCAAAATATTATACAAGATTTATTTAATAGAAAGAATGAAATATCGAAAATAATTTCGAAAGCTACATTTTATAGTAGGTATTTGCATGCAGTTCTGCTAGACTATTTTTATAACGATTATCGCACAAACTCTCGAGTTAACAATTTGTATGCTATGCTGGTGATGTGTTTATTCTATAACTTGCTAATGCAGAAGGTTGAATATTAAATTTCTTACGCTGAAGTCAAACAAAAGATCAACAAAAAATATTGACTTTGTGTGCACATAGAAATTAGCAAGTACAAAAATATAACATGGAATATTTTTTTACTAATTAGTAAACATTACTGGTGTTTCTCAGACTGATCGGGCATAACCTCACATTTTTAAAGTGATTCTAGGAAAATGTCATAACAAAGCAAGTAACGAAGAAAAATTAAGCGTGGGTTAATTGGTTCAATTTTTATTGTAACAATCAAAGAATGTCTAGAGAGCTGTGTGAGATCATTGGCACTAAGTACAAAATTAAATTTCATTTATAATAATTGTCTACGCTTAGTTTGACATCATAGAGCAATAATAAATTGAACCATCTTATTTTAGAACCTCTTTTTCTTCCGCGTTATCCGTTTTGTTGTGCTAAAAAGTAGACACTTCTACTAAATTGCATGATTATAATAAAGGGGTCCTTTAAACACATACATCAACCTAATTTTGTCAATTTTGTATGAACAAGCAGTCACGCGATGATACTGCTCCACTCTTGAACAAGGGTGCTGCCACTCTTTATGGGCTTGGGAGCCACTTTATGATTTAAACCAACTTTGCCGCCTAATTTTCATTTAATGTGAAAAAATAAACTTAATTAACGGATTAAGAGAAAAGTGTAAACTAAAATTGTTGGTTTTTGTGTGTTAAAATTAATCACATTGCAAGATCATTTCATGTTTGCTTTCAGTAGAATAATCTAATTCCCTTTTCGGTTGTGATGGTCAATGGCATGGTGAATCTAGTTCGTCTCCAAAAGAAGGAAGAACTTTACGCTAACCGTCTCCAATGGAAAGGAAGTGGCAACCCTTCGAGGTGTTATCTGCCTAAAAATGATACTGCTAACATAAGAACAAATTTTTGTAAAGTATGATTTCCAAGGAGCGCTCACGTATTACTAAGCGCTGCTTGGACGCTGAACGCAACCATTATAAAAGTTGATCTAAAAATTGAAGTTTTAGGGTCCACTTCATGCAATACCTAACTATTTCATATGTTATGAAACTATTATTGTATTTAATATTATTAAAAAATGGAACATATTAAAAAAGTTATCAAGGACGAAATGTGTTGATTAAACTGTCCGCTTGAAGAAGTATAATAGAAGTTGGATAACTGGGTTGACCAAAATCCTTAGCGTTATACATTTGAAATTAATGATACCCGTCGATAAGGCTTAACCTTTCAATTGTAATTAATAAAAAAAATCTTTTAAACAGTACCAGAGCGAAACCAGCAGAGATAAATAATAAACGCGAATTGGCTTACGGACAAAACGGATTACTTTCAAACGATTCGTCTAATAAAAAAAATTTAAGTGTTTAATTAACGGAGTGTATTTGATAAAAAAAATAATAGGAAAACTGAAACTTAAACAAAGAGTCGGGAGAGTAAAAATGGATGTAAAGTGTGACCGTTCAGCTGGCGCATTCAAAACTCATTACGGTCCGATCCCAGCTCGAAGCGCTTAAAATTTAATTGTAAAACAATACAGGAATTGCTTTGTTTCCGTCCTCAATTTTATGCTTATATAAATATATGCGGTTAAAGGTTCCAGCGAAAAAGACCACATTTTGTTTTTGTTAGAGAAACGTGTAGTATTAATGTAAAACTATTACTCCTAGTGCATTATAGTTTAAATAATCAATACGGAAATACGAATTCAAAGTTTATTCTCCAATATCTAAACAGGTGGTACCATACCGAGTGAGCGTATACAAATAGTTTTATTACCATCAGTAACTTACTGTCAGGAAGTAAACATTTAGTTTAGTGTAATTCACATAGCCGTGTAGCACAAAAACACTTCCACTTCCTAACATAAACAATCATTTGCTTGCCCATGACGTAAGTTCCAGGTTAGAGGATTACCACTATAGTGCATATAGGGCCAAACTATCAAATGGTGACGTAAGTACGATCCAATAAATGTTTAAACTGAATCCCTCACTGTAAATATGGATCCCTGATATTATGGCATCCAATATCCCATCGTCTCAAACTCGAAACAACACAAAGGTAACTTTTAAAGAACGATACAAATCTCGGTACTGAATCAATAATTTTTGAATTTACATTATTTCTGGTTACAACACCGATCGATTATTGGTCTTCTGATAGTCCTTGACTCCAAATAAACAATTATCGTTAGTTACCGGGCGTAAAATAAAATAGTTTACGCATCATCATGAATTTCAATGGTAAATTCTTACTATGTATTTAATTATTTAAAAAAAAAACGTACATTCTATTGTTTGTAATTTGTTTAAAATAAAATGCCAATCTTTTCTTGTTTCGTCCTGTATAGTTTTAAAATGCGAACGTACGACTACAACTCTGCATATTCACCATCGAGTACAAATTTTTCGATTTATAAAATTATAATACTAAGTCGCTCAAGGTTGTATTAATTATTCAAACAATCATTGTTAATTTTAACAATCCATACAAATTTGACTTTCCGATTGTTGCAGATAAATGGTATAATTATTACGTAATAAGTGAGATCACGTTAGTGAAAATCCATGTACGCCTTTTGTGACATCTCTCTCGTCCAAATCCTGAACAATATTCATCACGAGGCAATGAAATTACATAAAGCGTATAGGAATACTTTGTTGCTGCTGTGGGTACATAATTTGCAAACAAACATCGAATGACAAATAATTAACTTCCGGCTGCCCTTTCGAACAATATAATATGGTAGGATTCAATAATAATCGGAAGTGTAGTGACATGAACACGCGAAATTTAAATAATTCAAATAGCAAGTCTTTCATACGACAAATGACACACAACAGGTTATTCCAAAAAGCTTCAATAATAAAATGTCGAAAATTTATAATCCTATATTATTTTAAGTGACAAAATTACTCCCTTTTTTCAGATTAACGTTTGCTCCACCCCGTATATCTACCACGTAAACTTCAAAACTTTGAGGGCTTACGGAAATTAGAAATTTAGACCAAAATTTAGTTATCCAATAAATTAATAATTAAAAAAAATTTTATCGTATAAAAATTACAAAGTTGTTTAGTTTGAGCCTACCGCAATATTTAAAAAGATGAATTGTGCGGTTGTCGTATTCTACATTTGCAAAAACTAATTACTGGAAGCTTAGCTGTGCAGATACTTTAAGGGGGTCTTCTAGTGAAGACAAGGAATTTTTACGTGATTTTTATGAATTTTTTTTCAAAGAAACGGCTAAATATTTTATTCTCA
This sequence comes from Rhagonycha fulva, assembly GCA_905340355.1. Taxonomy (NCBI): domain Eukaryota; kingdom Metazoa; phylum Arthropoda; class Insecta; order Coleoptera; family Cantharidae; genus Rhagonycha; species Rhagonycha fulva. Next base: position 1,846,102 of record HG996559.1, read on the forward strand.
TAATTTATATATATATAGACTTATACTTTAAGAATCTGTATAAATTTTTGTAACCCAAAAATACTATTTATAATAACACTTTAAGCACCATAATGATCGTCTCATTAAAAAAATGTATCCAGCTGGCGGCAGTGATTTTGGTTGTTCTACTGATCTGATATCAAAATACAAAAAAATTTCTTAATCTACACAAGTGTGGCTATCGCCGGTACCAAAATGAACAAAGAAATTAAAAAAATGACAAAACGGCAGCAATACAAATTTTTTTTGCTTTTTTAATGAAATTTTTCATGTTTAATGTGTCATCAAAAAAGCAGTAATAATTTTCTGGATTTGATTCTGGTAGGGGCTATAGAGACATATTTACTGGACATTTTCTAAAAAAAATCAAGTTGATAGGACGACTGGTTCAAGAATCATTACTGCCGCCAGCTTAAAAAATGTAGTTTTGAGAAAAGTTCGTTTAAAGATTTTCGTACCATTTTAATAAGATTAATGCCAAATTTATATAAAGATTCTTACTTTTATAATCCGGGGCTACAAAAAGGACCTTTTTTTACTTTGAACAAATGTTTTTGCTTAAATTTATATTTTCTGAGAGCCATTTTAGCTTGTTCTGAAGGTTCTGATATTCTGTCTTGCATAGATTTATTCGATTCTTAACACGTAAAATCACGAGTAACACAAAAAAAATTTTAAGTTTGTTTTCATAGAACTTGTCAGTAAACTTTCTTTCAAAAATATTTTTTGGTTTAATTATTTTTTGCTTTTTAAAGTATTTTTTTGCAAAAATATTGAAAATTTTTAATTTATTGTTAGTTATGTGCAATTTTACTTAATTTATTAGTTATAAATTTGGATTTATATTATAAATAGTGTTTAATTGTTTGGTCCTTTTTTTTATTGCTCATAAATTAGTCACTTGCCGAATAAGTGTTCAGACCGAAGCGTTCTGCTTCATTTACGAAGCTGGTAGGCGAGTTTAAAACTACACAACCTTGTCAATTTTATTAGTATCAACAAAATATTTACAAGACATATTTTTAAGACCCTATGATATAAGAAAATGAAATAAAAAAAATATTGATTTTTTAAAACTCCTTTACGAGAAGACCCCCTTAAGTTATTTCTGTTCGTAAGAAACACCTGAGGTTTCTTCCATACTAAGCAACATCTTGAACTATCGCAAAGACGATTTAAAAGTATTATCCTTATAAATATTTTAAATATGTCAGCGTGGAAAAGAGCCGAGGGTAGACAAGAAATTTTTTTTAAATTGTAAAGAATGGAAATTAATTATGCTAAAATGGAGAAGCGGTTTGTGAGGTATAAACAAATAACTGACGTTTCCTACTGTCCCTTTGGTTTGCTGATGAATCTGCACGTGGGAATGTTTAGTTTAATTTATGTCAATCAATTTTGAAGCGAGGAGAGAGTGTGATCCTTTGACATTGGTAAATCCAATTTTAACGCGGCTGCGATAGTTTGTGGTTTGTGGTGTATATGATTTATTATATTTTTATGAACGTCAAATTATGAAAATTAATGCTATCAACCTTTACTGCTTTAGGAACAAGAAAATTTATATAGTCCTGTAATCTTGTTAATGTAATTTAAAGTTTTTGTTTCTTTTTCAGTGTCCTGAAAATAATAGAATTTTTTACACATCGATACTTTGAGTGATAAACATTAAAACAGTTACGACAGTACTACAAAATTAAAGGCATAAAGAGACTAAATCGACTATATCAACTTGAAAGGTATGAAAAAATAGGGGAGAAAGTGAGCTAAATATTTTATATTAAAAATGTTAAATATGAATTATATCTAGTCGTTACAAATGTTCTGTTATTAAGAAATAACAGTGCATTTTTTGTATGCAGATTAAGGGATGGGGGTTGATTTATTGTAAGACTTTCAAAGCAAGGTAAATAGGAATACTATTTTATCTACAATCAAAAATAAATACGATAAAACAACAATTAGATACTAAAAAGTTAAAAATAACTTGCAGTATTTGTAACGTGAAAAAATAATAAATTACAAGTCGCGTCGGCGATACATAAAGACTTTAAAGATTATTCATATCGAATCCATGTGGGAGTAGCGCTCGTGATACGTAACAATAAGAAGCAGATACGATTTGAATTGTATTACAATTTATTGCAAAAACAACTAATTATAGTATAAATTGTAATTATAATTTCGATAATCCAGAACGATTAAAACAAAGATAATTCGAAACATCTAAATTTTCTAAAGCGTATTGTTTCTAGCATTTAAAATTTTTCTCTTAGGAATATGAACTTATCTATGTTTACTACATTACGGCAATTTAAATATTCATCAACTCTAGAATATCTACAAACGTAACAAGTAGTGACATTATTTGTAAAGGAAAAACGCTAGGGAATCCTCCTGGTTGTTATAAAAGATTCGCATTTCAATTTTTTTATAATACGTATGATTATAAATCAAGCAGAAGGGAACCTAGCGTCAAATGTTGTAAAATAACAAGATAAAAAGATATCACAAAAATTGCATGTTTTTATTGTTGCGCCACCTGTCGACAACACATCGTATTAATCCCCCTCTTTAAAAAAATCTGGCAACACTGTGTAAGTATGTAGAAAATTAGGCTCAGTGATCTTCGTTTGTAACGCACCTCTGATTGGTAAATTTTATGTCAACCTCAAAAAGAAGTAACCAGTCACACGCCCCTCTATTTTCAACCGCTAAATATGAAAAAATGCATGTGAAACTGCGAACCAGCGGATCTATCCCTGAGTGAGTGAGTCTCCGTACCCAACACATTCATGGGCCCCAAAAATATAACAACGCGGTTTGGCGCCAGTGTGCAAGTATGTATTTGCATACTATTTCCTAAATTTCCTTTTTCCCTTTTCTTAATAGAATGGACTTTTTTAATTCCCTTCCCCTTAGATGATACCTGATGACATTTACAAGTATTATACGCCTGCACCTATGACCAGAATGATAAATGTCGTTCTTAATATTATCTGATTTATAAGCTTTGTTTGGTGTAAAATCACCAGTCCACTTTTTACACCAATCAATTTTTTACACTAACTTACTCGGAGTAGTTCGGAATAACATAACAAACAAACCTATAATACAGGGTTATGCCTGATAAGTGATAATTGATACATCCACGCCTTCTGGGGACCCTGGGTGGTAAGTACCCTCGAGTAAAAGACTAAAACTTTTCCAATATGAGATGAGCCATCTGACTGACTGAGTAAATATAAATAGAAATGAAAACTATAAAATACCTTTAATTTATTTAAGAGATAAAAAATGGATAACTTAATGCCCTCAGGATTTATGTACAGGGTGGAAAAAAACTGTTTTATAATTGTAAATATTGTAAACTAGTGAAGATGAAAATAGTTAAAAATTAACATAGAAATAAAATATTGACTTGACTCGTAACTCACGCTTCTAGATTTAATACAAAAAGTAAAAAACACTAACCCAATTTTCCTCTATATGTGAAGGTTTCAAAATGAAAATTTGATCAAATTTAATAAAAAATTGATAGGATTTTTTATTTTTATCAAAGATATTAAGAGGTGTAAAGATGGATAACGCTGTACACAATTTTATGTATGCTTTTTCCTTGGTAAATAGATGGCGTTACTGATTTGGGATTACTATTTATTAAAACTAACAAATAAACTCACGATATTTAAAAAGTAGTAACACCAAATCAGTAACGCCATCTGAAAATAGGCTAAAAAATTAGTAACGCCATCTATTTACCGGGAAAAAAAGCATAAATTTGTATAGCATTTTCCATCTTTACAGCTCTTACTTAAAATCCGCTTTTATTTTCAAAAATATTTCTAGCTCTACCCCGTCGCAAATCGGTAGAAAAAAGTATTTTTTTGAATAAAAAACCATACCATACACTTACAGTTTATTAAAATATTTGAGCGTTTGATTACGTTTTTATTAAAATTAATAAAGGACTAATAGGTAGGTAGTTTTTATAATCTCGGCTGTTAATTAAAAATTTTTCCAACAAAAATTCTTTTTAATGATAAAAATGTTTACCAAGTAAAAATGTTAATAAAAAGTATTTACTTTTAAGTTAAAACTTCCTCGTTCAGCAACTATCGTGTATAAAGAAATCTCATTTTGTAATTTACAAAAGTAAATCTGAAAGGAACTGCATCAGAGTGACTTCAATAATATTTCGGTTTTCCAGCTCTGCTATTTGTTGGAATATTTACTTCTCGTTGCAAATAATTCAACGGTATTTAGAAATAACATAATATTCGTATGTCGGGCCGAATGATCTGTCACAAACTTTGAATAACAAAAACACAGTTTTATTTGCATCGAAACAAGCAAATACTGCAGTCTATCAATTTGATAGACAAAAGGAATAATGTAACCTTTGTTCTCCAACGTTTACTAACTCCCTTAATCCCCACACGATTGTTTTAGCTTTGGTAACGTGAAAACTAATTGGGATGTTTAATTTAGTTGACTCTCGGGTTTAAGGACTAAAAGGATAATCATATGCTTGATTGGGGTTTTAGTCTATCAAAGTAGAATTTTGTTATTAGATTTCATATGTGATATTGCTTTATTAAATTACTCGAATCGTCTTAAATAAAATCCCGAGAAAAAACTGAGGAAAACTAACCAAATTAGCAAAACCTCTTTACTCAAAGAAAACAGATTTTAATTAGCTTAATGACCATTATCTCTCAGGATTAGCAAGAGGTATTTTCGAGTAAACAACATAAAGTCAAATAAAAATGTACCTTTCCTGCTAAATTTAGCTGTGAGTGAAATTCCAATTATATTAATAAATCTGATAATGTCACGGTTTACAAGGTAACAACAAACGATTTATTCAATACTCAACCGAAGAGTTACCTTAACCAATATTGCTTGGTCATCTCCTTCATATCTCTTATTAATAATTTAGTTTCACCGTGTTTACGAAACTACATCATGGCTATTTTAATTAGAGGGTGGATCTTCAAATACATTTTCTATATTTCCCAATAGTGGTTGACTATTGGAAATGTCGAAACCAAATCACGTCCAATTATTTCAAAACAAAATTTTTGTTTTATGATATTGGTAATATTTTTTTTTCCTATATATGAAAATAATTGATAGTAAAAAAATTATAAATTTAATCTAAAGAATAATAATGTCTACCGATAATAATCAAAAAGTAAGCATGGAAGAAACTAGTACAGATTTAGATCCGTCAAGAAATTCGCAAACAAATTTTGAACCGCTAGCCGAATCCCCCAAAAAGAGCAACACCGAGGAAAAACCACGTTGTTCTATATCACCAATTGCCAACGATCGAAGTGACGATAACCAATCGTTAAATGTAACGATAAATCAATTTAGATCTTGTCGCTCAAGTTTATTTGACTCATCGTCTTCTAGCAGCAGCGACGATGATAGTGAGACTGTCGACGGTGGTAGTGAAACTGTCGACGACGAAAGTTCAGAAGACAGTATACTTTTTAAATATTCAGATGAAGATTTGGAGGAGAGCAGAGATGACGTCGATTTTCACAAACCAACTTCAAAGTTTACCATTTATGAAGACGAAGAAGAGTCCCACGCATTAGAAAGCTTCGAACCTGCAAAAAAGTCAACTTCGGGGAAAAAGGTTCGATTTGCACCTTTTGCGGTCACGTTTATGGTGCTAGATACACCTGAACATGAAGCCACGCGTGATGGATATTGGATGCAAGTCGCGAGGGATAACGCGCGATTTACCAAAACAATAGTGGAGCACGCTTGTGTACTCAATCGGATTTTACATCCATTACATAGAGAAAAAATACTTCAAGAAAGATTTCTCGACGGAATTAATCAAGATTAATTTGTAATTATTAATAAATTTTGTGTTGTTTAAAAAATAAAGCATTTTCAGACAAAATTTGAAATGAAATTTAAACCGCGTCCCTATTGGTTATGAATCTGCATGTTGTATATTTTAGTGATATGTTAATGAAAACGAATACGTTACAACTTTCCAATTAGTAGTTGATGTTATACCTGCATAAAATTATTTTCTATTTACTATATACATTAGCGCCAAGCTTTACATAACGCAAATACTACCGATTTTTGTTCTTTTCAAATAAAATATTGTGACCGATAAGGAACGAATAAATATTTTCGATAATAACTCCATTTTATACTATTCAGCTTGATTGTGAAATCGGATGATATATTGTTAATTAAAAAAATTAAGTAGGCGATCTTAATTAAATTTTAACTTGAAATCAAAAGCACACAAGAAGTTTGAAAGAAAGCCCCGAATTTAAAAGTGAGACATGAAAGGGGCAGATAATTACAAGATTTTAATTAAAAAAATTTATGATTAAAAATTATAAAACAATTTCATGACACACCTGATTCATTATACTCTTCTTGCACAAAGTTTTTTAAATTTGAAGTAAAAAAAATTGGAAACGGAAAATTAGACACTTTAAATATGACTGGTTTAAGAAGAGCATATTATAGTAACTAAGAACGACGGAACTATGTTAATTTAGTTATGAAGTTTGGCTTACCTGACTTCCCATACTTCCGCTCAACTCGCTTATTTTGGGCAAAATGTAACCGAATTATTTACAAAAAGCTAAAGTGCGCAAAAAATTAATTTAACGAGACGATATTAATCTCCTTTTTCACTCAAACGGTTTACAAGCGAATTGAAGTTATTCAAATGAAAATTTATGGTGCGGTTTAAAATGCATTAAAAATAATATCGAAACTGTGGATGTAAGAAGTGGCGGAAGTACAACGGAAAGGTTTGATGTATTCCAAAAACTGGCCATTCTGACGATTTTGTATTCAAATCTATCCGTCTGCATGCATAGCATTCTAACTTATGCAAACCTTCGCCGAAATGCGATGTATGGAGTCGCTACTTTCAGAGAGGATCATAAAATTTGTAAATTACTAAAAGCTAAAGATAAAGGGTAAACCTTTGATGGAAACTGCATGGTAATGAATTTCCACCACCGACCGGTCGAGGTAGGGTCGTTTAGACTCACCTACTTACTGTATTTTTAATCGAAAACAGACCCGGCCTTTATGAATAACATTAAAATGGAAGTAATTTTTTTAATTAGCAGTTTATCTCGGCAAGTAATGTGATTGATAAACTTTTATGCTGGTGCGGTGTATATAAACTAAAAGTTTTTATGTTGGATTTACAACAACGACTGTTTATCGATTCCGTTTTTATGAAAGCAAACCCTCTTGGTGCTGCTGTATCAACGGTCAAATTAACCAAGTTAAAATATTACAGGGTTAATTTGCCGAGTTTATTTTAGACATCCTTATAATATTAGCTAGTTGGTATTTAGCTAAATGATCAAAACCGTATGTATCCTTTACACAGTAATAATAGAAATAATGTTCATTATAAGTTTAGTTATAATACAAATGAATTGTTCCGAATTCGTACTATAACGGATTTCCAGATTTTCTCTATTGTATTTACATAGTTAGTTGCACAATGTTCATTATTTCTTGTTCTGGAATGTTTAGATTAATAATTAATTAGTACGGACCGCTTTCCTTTATTTTTTTTTTTATTTACAATTTACCGTAGTTTAAAAACTTTTAAGGGCTTCCCGTGTACCTACCTATTAGCTGTTTTAATAAAAACCAAGTTAATCACTCGAACTTAAATATTAAATGTAGAAAATTCCCCAGCGTCCCCAAAACGTAAGATTAAAATATTATTCAATATTTCTGTGCACATGTTATAATGCCACGACAAATTGAATTTTAATATTTAACAAAAATTATGATTCTTAGTGCTCTGCATTTTCAAATTTTAAATATTAAAAAAATTATTTATAGTACCTAAATCATCTTCAAGTTAGTGCTAACACTGATAGATACATATAACAAATTAACCATTAAGCAATCGACATTATGTCGAACACAATGAGTGACATAAGGGGATTATGCATTTACGTGTACGATTAGGTACGCGTTGTGTTCCGCATTCCAAGTCACGTGTCGGTCGTTAGAAAAAAAGTAAAAACAAAAATTTAAATTTGAATTGATAATCTCCCTAACGCGATATATCATCGCACAATTTCCTTGAAAGAAACAAAACATACAACCGAATATTATATCTACCTATCCATATCTATACATAAAACTTGATATGTACATGTAAAGGGCTCAAGAACAAGATAAAATCTCCCCAAACGACGATCTGTCAGCGTAGCGAAAACTTTGCATTCATGGGTCTTTACAATATCTTGAATGTATGCTGTTAAAATACTTTATGAATAATTCATTAAAATTCAATACGCAACCAGTGGTTATTTTTTCAAAAAAGTATATTTTGTGCTGCAATAATTGTAAAAAAATGTAACTAAGTTTTTATCGGTCATTTTAGTTACCGAAACTCGAGTAAAAGGGAAGCGAGTTTGATAATTCTCTTTTTAGTGGTTCTTAAATTAATGGAATATAAATAAGAAATCTGCTCCGGATTAATCTTGTTTGTCTATATTATTACTCTCGGTCGAGATTAAAATTTGTAATTTTATTTTGGTTAATGTTAATACTCTGGTTTAATTTATTTTTATATTTGTCGGGCGGACGGACGGCGTGGTGCGCTCGTCCGCCGAATGGTATGTATAGAATATTCGTCCATGAATCGTAGAGCACAAGAAAAGGGAGGATTTGGCTTAATTAATTATTTATGGCAGTAATAATGTTGGTATGAATAATAAGCCAAGCGTATATGGCCGTGAGGTTGGCAATACATAATAAATGTAGCGGATGTTTAATTATTACTAAGTTGGTAACGTTGAGCGTATTGCTAAAATTCACGCGCCTTGTTGCCAGCGTTTGACCCTTGCTTCAGAAATTGGCAGTGGCTAGAAAGCTTTTTCCTGTTCTGAAGTTGTTTCTACATGTCTTTATTGTGGCACGTTCTTTTGTTTCTGAGTTTTACTTTTTATTATTAGTCTTGATTAAATACGGCGTACAGTGTTCTTTTTACTGTGTTAATTTTTTATTTACTCCCCAGTCGTGTTCTTATCTTGTGATTTATGTTTTCTTGATTAAATTGATTCCCTTTTCTAAACTACTCTTGCAGTTTTAAAATTAAGTACACACACGCTTTCACTCGCTTAATTATGGCTTATTATCTAATTAATATTATTATCTGCGACTTATTTCTCATAATTCCTATTCACTAATTAATAGCTCGAGAAACTTTGCAAAATCTTATCGGATCGATTTCCTTACTCGCTCCGTTAATGAATAAGGAAGCTAAATTTTGGGGCACAAGATATACTTAAAGCCAAACTCCATCTTGGATACATGAAGCTATTTGACCATATAACGCACACGCTCTTATGTATCGAGAGAAAATAAATTATGCAACGGTGCGGTGTAGGCATTCACGACAAAATGTGCAAGTTTAGAAAAGCCATTCAAAATACTAAAACTAATAGTAATAAAAGCTAAATACAGATTGGACTCACCTTAAGTTGTCTAAGCACATTCAATCCCCTAAAAAAAGAAAGAAATGAAAATTAAAAAAGAATTTTTAAATTATATCAAGGCAAATAGTATACACAGTAGAAGTCGTAAAAATAGAAAGATACAAATAACTAACAGATTTGGTTGCAATTCGATTATAAGAAATTAGGTAAGCGTTACTGTGTTGTGGTGCTTCCCTAATATGCCACTTGTGGCTTTGCAGTGATAGTAGTTACACACAAGCGTTACTAAATTTAAAAAGAGATAAAGGAAGTGGTACGACATTCAAAGAACAATTTATTTTCGATTAATCTTTAATTATGTTAAATCAAGGTGCAATCACGTCTTCAGATGACACATGACTTTCCATAATATGTATGAACATATAGTTTCGTGGTTTTAGTGCTCAATAGGAACACGGTCGTCGGATCCATTCCAAATCTGAACAAATTTTCAGCATCACTAATCTAGATTTTCTGTATCTATGGTGTTAATTGCAATTTTGATTGTATTAGTAAATTTGTTATATTGGTTCTATTGTAACTATACACACTACATGAGTAACCCCTTCCCCCACCTTCTCATTCAGCTTACTCTATTCAAGACCAGAAGGTCTAGACATACACAAAATAGAATATAATATAACGATTAATCAATAACAGTTATGTCGATGATACTTTTTACTTGATGAAAGCTTGCAGGATCAATGTGACCTCCGTTGATTTTAACATAAAAGGAGCAAATATAGAAAGAGTAGAACAATTTAAATATTTGGGAAGCTGCATGAAAGCATATCAGTTCAACAAACACTTGTAAAGCAGAAAACTCACTACCGGCACAAAAATCTTAGGTTAGATAACCACGAGACAGTCTTGAAATGCTACATAATATCACCAATATTATTTGAACAGATGCATCTTCTCACATTTCTCCTGCATGATTAGTTGCAGAGGTTGATATTTTGCTCCTTTTATAATATGACCAAGATATTGTAGCTCTCTCTTTTGTCGTAAATATGATTTCATATTTTCATTTTTTGCAGGCAGGACTTTCAAAGGTCCCTGAAAATTCGATTTGTATCATAAGAAAGTATGGCCGCATTCCTCTAGAGTAAAGCTGAACGCCGATCAACCAAACTGATGACACCAATATCTGGGAGATCCATTTTAATTAAATTTTCTTTTGTAAATATTCTCGTAATTGACAACGTCTTGTACGTTACGGTGTAATCTATTTGAAACGATTGCGATTTACTGAAGTCAATAAAAGACCATACACTATGTTGGTCTTCGTAACCCCGGGAGGGTTTGGAATACCTTCAAAGCACAGACGGAGATTGGGTTTGCTAAGCACACGTAAAATCTGAATTAGCACCTCCACTTGCAAGGCTGAAATATAGATATTGTATTCAAATTGCAGTTTCTACTGCAATATTAGACATTCAATATAATAAATCGCTAGAAATCTCCCCTACTACGTCATTTGTAAGTGCACCTGAATCGTCAACGAGACTGAAAATACAATTTAATCTTATGTTTTTTGAATTAAACCAGGAACTAGGGTAGATGTAGAAAATTATATTAACTAGAAACTAAAAATTGTTCCAGTGCGGTCTTTAAGCCGTACAACCAGAGCAATCTTGTTAATATAATTAATTATAATTAACTTATCTGTCCAATAAGCTATGCGGCCTGCACTAAAACTATTTTTAAGTTAGTAATAAATGAACTACCCAATCCCGATTGCCTCATGGGCAGATCTATGGGTTTCATTTTATTAGAACCATATCATTGATAATTTTTTTCCTTTTTCAAAAGATCATTAATGTTGTAGCATTTCAAATGCCATTGTTTTTGCTGGAGTTTTTCCACCATACCATATGGTAACTTTCGTGGAATATGTACGGTTATCTCGTTCCACCTGTTGTGGTGACCTTGATATCTGCGTCAAACCGGCTGTAGCAGCCATATTCTTGGATTAAGTTTGTAAGTATGTTTTTTTTTGAAAATCCGTGTTATTTCCATTCCAACATCGATTCTTCTGTCACAGCGGTAGTTGGAGCCTAACACTATTCCTCTCTAGTGGTGAGGACAGCATCAACGACGTTAGTTGACCAGAAAACCATAGATTATTTTTGTGGTAGCGTTCGTATGTGCAAATTTTGTTATTTTTAGCTATACACCTGAAACTCAAGTTTGAACAATGAACTATTAATTATTCTAAAGGTTAAAAAAAAAGATATGTTGAATCTAACGGATTGTGGTGGAAGGGTAAGTTGAAAAGCAATTGTTACTGTACTTAATTTTATTTGATTTACTCTTGCAAATTTGTATTTTGTAGTAAAACATTCAGGGGCGTTTTCAGCCAACTGGCTTAGGGGGGGGGGGTAATTTACCTATATCAATGTAAATTTCAACATAGATTGATCTTTTTTGTTGAAAAATAAGGGGTAAATAATTATTCTTTATTTTAAAATAATATATTTTAAAATTTTAAAAATGATTCTTTTTGAAAACGCCAGTGAAAACATTACCATCGTTTAATGCTTGTGTTGGGCAGTCTCCTAGATGCGCGAATTAGTTCTTTTTGTGAGTTGTCTTCAGCTTTTAATTTTTGTCTGATTTTTTTGTTGCCAAATGATCGCTTCAGTCACAACGTGAAGTACCCTCAAACCGCATACGCAAAGCTCCAGGTACCAGATGGGGGTGTAATTCCTTAGCTTGCTTAACGTAACATCGTAGATCAGCGGGACATGTGGGCCAAATTGGAGCAATTTGTGTTACAATCTTTAGTACCTTCAGCCCCCCGTCGCCGTTTGGTTTGTTAATAATCTGCTATACCTGCAGGACTTTCGGGTAGTATCCCGTAGTAGGTAATAAAGTAATTTAGTCTATAGACCCAACTCTCAGTAGTTTTATCATATCAGTGCTTCTATTTAATGTTCATGCTTCCGATTTAAGCTGCCGCACACTTAGGCGACGCGACACCACAGACAGAAGCCAACAGCAAACACAAAAATGTACGCACCCTACCAAGCTGTCGCGTCGCCTGGTGTGTTGTGGGCTTCTGTCTGTGGTGTGGTGCGTCACCTAAAGGGTAGTTCACACTACATGATTTATCATATGACTTGTCACATGACTTCTCATATGAGGGATTTTTTTACGTTCACACTATATGATTTTTGATATTATAGAAGTTATGGCTTTTATGATTGGCTGTTGTGATGGTATGATTTTAGCCATGACTTTTCTTATGACTAAGTCATATGATAAATCATGTAGTGTGAACTACCCTTAAGTGTGCGGGGCAGCTTTATACTTAAAGGGGAATATACAAATTTAGCAGAATTCCTAAAAAGACAAAGTTATTGTCTTTGGAGTTATTGATCTAATTGCTATAATAATCTTCTTCTTCTTTTTATTGAAATTGAAAACATTTCTTGATAATGTATAATATTTTCTTTCTATGTTTATGCATTATCATATTTTTCTTTAAACTTTTCCTTCTCTGACGGAATTGTGGCGCGTTTCTGTCTTTATGCTTTCTTCAGTGGTCCAAAAGTTTCAGAATTTTATTAGTCGTCAATTCTTTAATAACGGCTTTGAGGAAAGAGAAATATTATTGGATTCAAAAGTAAAATTTTGAAAAAACTGATGATGATAAAATTTAAAACGATTAGTTTCTACCCTAAACGAATAAAATTTATTATTATATGAAAAATAATGTCTGCAAAAAGTAAAGAAGAACAAGAGAAGAAGCCATAAATAAAGTACATTTCGTATGTATGTCTTATTTGTAACCAATAAAGTTTAATGCCCCAGGTATTCCTATTCGGATTAGTGACGAACCGAAGTAAGTTCGTTACGTTACCTTTGATTTGGAATAGATCCGCGTACATGTCAACATAATATGCGAATACACCCTTATTTGTTCGATCCAGAATGTTTGCTCAAAATTAGCAGTGCTGATTAGCCTAAATAAAAACAAAAGTTATGGAGGGTAGGTACACTATACAATAAATAATATTATTTCCTGCTTTATAAAAACTAGTAGTGCTACATAGAATAATAGGTACATATTGAAAATATCGAGACACAAACATGCTAAGAGAGTATGAGATAAGTACTAAAAATGTACATATTAAGTAAACATGAAGAAAACGATTAATGAAAGTTACATAGAGACGTTAAAATATATAAACTTACGTCTACAAGTAACTTCATATTTTATGATACACCTGCGGGGATTAAACGACGATTATTTTGTTTTGCTCCCATCGGATTATTTTAAGTACTGGTAACTTTCTGAAAGTAAATATTTAAGTGAGTGTATGCAAAGGAACTGTAGAGGATTTGAGACGATAAGTTAGCATAACTCTGGGTTGGGTTTTGTGGTTGGATACACATATATACACAGTAGAGAAATATACCTGCTACGAGGATTTACCTTAAATTTGTACTACGATTTCAAGTCGCAGAGGTAAGTTGTAACAAGAAACACAAAATGCGAAATTACAAATACATTTAGAGGTAGGTAGGTAGGTACTATGTACTATATCTATAATAATAAATGGCGCATGTAATTTAAAAATATTCCATGCAGATATGCTGTTAAAGTAGGGGTGGAATATTGTTTAGACAAGTAAATTATTAGTTTCAAACGATCGCACGCGCTTTTGAACGAGTTCGCCGATTGCACCCATACCATTATATGATATTTTAATGAGCCATGTATCTCTGTCAAAATCAATAAAGCCACTTTCAAATTAATTACAACTTTTTCACCAAAACAAACAATACCTACCTACATACACACTCCATTAAAATAAATTTAAATATTTACAAAGCACTATTCGATAAACGATAATGCTACTTCTAAAATGGTACAACGTAAAAATAGAGCAGCGATACATAACTACATAGGTTAAGTGAGCGCTCAATTTTTTTTCCAGTGTAGGTACTACATGTTTGGAAAATACATAGTTGTACACGTTTAACTAGTGCTTCCCGGATAACCATAACTAAATTTAGACTAAATTATAATAAAATAAAACAAATCATAGGGATAAACATGATCACAACTCAAATCCTGCCAATGAGTTCTGAATTAGCGTGCGTCATTTGCAAATATTTGCATATTTAATTCGTCGACTAAGCTTGCACAACCCGGAAACTTGTAGCTTCATATTGATTTGCAATTATTGCAACGAGCAGATATTACCTCGAGCAAATTTTAAAATCTGTTTAATTCCTGATATTATGTACCTACCTATGCCAGCCATCAGCATATTATTGACATTGCACTCTAAAACATTTTCATGATTAAATTAGTTAAAATTTAGAGTTGACTATATTTCACCCTTACTGCACTCAAGGTGGCCGTATTATAGCAGACTTGCGTAAAATATTTATAGAAGCAACTAATGGGATACACTCGCAAGTAGTAACTGCATGGCAAATATAATTTTGTTAACCAGGAAAGCGCTTTTACTAACTAGTAAAATAACAATAAATTTGACTTCCTGCTATTTGTCCTAGATCTTATCTATTACCGAGTTTTAGGTAGGTACATTTTACAGGAGAATTGGTAAATAAAGTTAAAACGTTACCTACATTGGCACAACTCAACATACACATGAACAGCCTTTAATAATGCATAAAATTTTGAATGAAATATTAATACGTGGAATAACAAAGCATAAACGTTAATTACAACTTCATTTGTAACCATAGAAACAATGGACTATGAATATGCATCATTTAACAATTAATTGTAACATAATTGTTTGATAAATGTAACGACTGTGCAATCAAGCTTCTATTAAATTGGGGAGGATGCTCCACATTAACCTTCTGATCTATCATAAATATAGGTACGCATCGCGATCAATAATTACGTTAGGTAAGTAACACTTGCACGAGCAACTTCAACTATTCTCACACGAAGCCATAACAAATCATGTCGAATCTCTCAAAATTTAAATTAAAATCTAAATAATTAATTCGATTGGGCCGATTCATGGCTTTCGACTAACAAGGGTGGGAATGCTCGCGATAAGGGCTAACCGGTATATCTCGATGACTTGTTAAGAAAAGAACAAAACACCAGATGAAACGAAAAAATTTAATCATCCACATCAACGACCAGACACTGAAAAACTCACTTACGCTTCGATGTTTCATACATTAACACGCGATGAGTTTTGGTAAGGGTTAAACACACAGAGAAACCGCGGTTAGTTTGTTACAGTGAGGTTAGTTGACCTAGTCCAATTACTTTGGACATAAAGCGTCTATTACTCGTTGAGATGTCTATCTGTAATTTCAGTACTTATACTAAAATTTCTGCAACCATCTTGTTTAGACGATTACAGATTTTCATACATGGCTTACTCCATTGGTTGGAGATCATATCAACAATACTGTATTTTATCGGTATCCACTAGCCATACTATCTCACCTTACAATTGGTTGTGGTACAGATTGGTACCTATACTTTCTTCTTGCTGTTTCAATATTTGTAAATTTCTTTAAAGAAAATTATAAACTGAACGGAGTGTCAACTATCCCAGGTGGTTATATACTCTTTCCACCTTTAAACAGGAAGAGTTTCCTTAATTTTTAAATTACATTCTTAGAAAACATTTAAAAACAAAAATGCGGATTTAATGAACGTGGAAGACCACTAAAAAATGAAAAAGTTTCCGCTTAGGTAGTGTAAAGTCATAATTAGTAAATGTACATTTACAAAAATTAAAAAAGACAATAAAGGTAGGTTAAATGCGCACATAAAAACGTCGCTTTTATGCCAAACATAAAGGAAAATTAAATTTTTGTGTCGTATTCAATTATCATCGCAATTGTACATCAATTACCTACGTTTTGTTTGGGCATAATTAAATTTTCAGGTAACAGAAGGTCCCGAAACGCGTGCATATTTCCCTTTTTCCACACAAATCATTTTAGTGTTTGAATGTTAATGCCCCCGGTTGTAATTCTTAATGTAAAACCTCGATTCGGAGAGTGGAATAGTAAAAAGGAAACTAAGTCCGAGAAGGTTGAAATTTACAGGCAAAAACGGAAATAGTAATTTTGCTCGCCGGAAACAATCAGCTCAACGGTTATTATACATAAGTTCTATTTTTGCATGCAATTATCAATCTGTACGTTCGATTACGTCGATGAAAATTAGTCAACAATTTCATTAATGGTGATGAAAATCATTTAAATCTAATTTTGCTAAAAATTTGCACAGGAAAATTAATAAATAAGGTAAGCTATTTGGAAGGGTTGTGATAAAATATGAATCCGTTGGCTTTTATTTATATGGAAGTTCTGTAACTATCACACCACTTCAAACACTCGATTTGCATTTGATATGGCAAATTTTCGAAAAGCTTTCTCTAATTGCTGGTATTTGCTTTTCATTTACTAATTCTCCTTTATACATATTTTGAATTATTGATGATCGAGAGAGGACCAATTTAGTTTGCGTAAGATTTTCACTAAAATGTAAATACTATCTAGACATAATTAAAATTCATGTGGGGGCAGACCTAACTCAAAAAGATATATCCCTCTATTATAGTGGCCACTAACTTAGGGATCATCAAGAAGCAGCTCCCTGAAGTTTGCTTTGAACACACAAACATATCGTCGTCAAGTTAAACCTAATCATTACAGTCCTGATTTTTCAGTCCTTTGGGTTTATTGTACTGCACTCGTATTAGTTCTGGTATACTAAAATTCTCCTCCTTGTTTTAAAATTAAATTTAGTACCGATTTGTAAAGGTTTATAAAAAAAAAAACTTGCAAATATTGGTTAGGTTCCGTAATAACTAATAAGGATTATAGGAAAGTAAGCTCACCCATCAAACTCTAGGCAAATTCTTTGGTCAAGTTGATTGCCTACGTGCTGGGTGAAGAAAAAGAACGTATACGAGGAGCAGGATGCCACAAAGAAAACTGAAATTCATAAGTGGACCATAATCAAGAAAATATGGTAGGACAAATTCAGTAAATTTTAAGTTTTCTAAAGCCTAATTATTATTTATACTGTATAATTGAACGCTAAAATACGAAAACTGAAACTGAACTCAGCTACGTTATGAAAATTTAAATATTTTTCAGGAAACACGAAAAGCTAATGTCCACTGCTACAACAATTTTCAGTTAAAAGAAAATACGTAAAGCGGAAATACGACTAATGCCAAAGGGAAGTTGGTGTTCACCTGTACTTTGATCTTCATAGCTTAGTAAATTATTGAAGAGAATAAGAAGCTCGACTTTTGTAAGCTTGTCAAAAACACGCACAAGGACAATAAACATTTTTGATCATAAATAATAAAAATTCATACCTATTTTTATTCTCAAACGGAATTGTAAAACTTAGAGCAAGTTCAAAAATAATATAGTCATAAAATCTCGAACAAGGAATTAAATAATTTTTCCTGATAGGACAAAACATTCATAAAATGAAAAAATAAAAACCTAACTTGGTTTGAAATTCAAATCGAATAAAGCATTAAACTAGCCAAGTGAGATAACTACATTAAAAAATGCGTATAACTGAAAAGCGATTTCGTAACAAAAAGAAAAATTAATAAATGCAACTATGTTGCATAACAAATCAAAATTTGACAAAATAGATTTTAAAAATGAAATTTTTTTACACATTAGTAGTGAATGAATAACAGTGCATTTCCGTAACGATTTTGGCATAAAAATAGAGAGGGAGGTAATAAAAATTCAAATTTTGAAATTTACATTTTAAATGCTTTTTCATACACAGTAGTCGCTCAACGATGCGTAGCTAACAATTGACTGTTGCTTTTCAAGCACAAATTTGACTACAAAAATTCATATTCTAAAAATACTAGGTGCGAGTGTACGAATCAAATTTTCAATCTAAGCGGTGAGAAGCCAGGAATAGTAAAAAATCCAAGTTGTAGGATTAAAAAATTTTGATTTTGACCAACCGTCGCTTATGGAGATATGTTTTGGATTTATGTTACAATGATGATCAAATTTCCAAAAAATTGTTCATTGTCATATTCGAATCGATCTCAATGGACACGTTACATTAATGGATTTGGTTTATGCATGAACACTTCACAGATGAGATACTAACTGAATCAATATCGAAAATAGTTTATAATAGACATTACAGGACACCTAAAAGGATAGTTTATAGTCTATACTATATTAAAATGAAGAGATAATAATAAATACATCCAGAAACCAAAATATTGCAAACTAGGTAGATATAAATAAAAGCATTAAAATAAAAAATTAATTAGAACTTATTTATATGACTTCCGTAAATTTATATGAATTATATGTTGGTAAAAAGATCTTCTTCCACAACAGTTACTTTTCGTGTTTTTAGCTTTTTTTATTGTAGCGCCACCTGTTGACGATATGCTAACAGAGAGCCCCTCTTAAATGAAGGTCGAGTAAAAATTAGGAAATGAATGTCTTGTGGGAGTCTTAGCGTTTGATCTACTGAACTCTGCTATTGGAAATTTAGAAATGTTTGAAAATCTTAAATACCTATGTAATCTTTACTATACCTAGATAGTTTAACGCGACTTCATTTTCCGTTTGAGGATGATGAAGAATACGGTACAACCAAATCAAATCATTAAGAAAAACTTTCAACCAAATTTACCTTCAATTATTTAATAAGAAGGAACGAGATATTTTAAAGAAACTACATAAAATTTGTTTATATTTACTAAAGATGAAATATGAGGTCGAAAGACGCTACCGACGCTATCAAATAGATTCTTCGCTGTGAAGTTATATCCACAACCTGTAAGTTACGAAAACTACTCTCACTGTTAAAAACTATTGTAATATAATGCATCAACACCGGTTTTAAAAATTCACTTAACAAATAATAACAAGAAGAAAACATATACAAAGAGGGCTGCATTTAACGAGGGAGATACTGAAACAAAATCAATTCGAAAAACATTTAGATAGCGGGGTTGCAACAATAATTTTGGAAAACTTTTAACCACGCGAATTTTCTGAAACGATTACAAGAAATCATAATAAAAAAAAGCAAATTGGTAACACCACCAACAATAAGATTAGTAAAGAGATGCAGACCGAAAGGAGAAGTAAAATAATACCGCTGGTATTTCAGGTGTGCTGAAAAATACGTTCCTTGATTGGATTCGAATCATTGTATATTATCTATCGAGGTGATAGGTTCTACTGAATTCCCTGCACTTTGGTAGTCTTAAATTTATATCAGATAAACATTCAAAAGAGATGTCCTAAAATTTCAACGTGAAATATCATTAATTTTAAAGTTATGTGCAAAAGTAACACCCGGGATCCCAAAAAACCACACGTGCTAACCCGAAGGTTAAATTCCAGTAACAAATTTTATAGGGTGCGAGAAAGCTCCCCTCCCCCACGAAAAAAGTTCACTTTCTTAACACTGGAAGTCCTACCGTCAAACTTTCTCGATAATTCTCCAATAAGAAAAGCGAGAAAGCTCGACGTTAAAAAAGTAAACTGCATCATCAACTTTTTTAAATCTATAGAAAACGCTAATGTCAGCTTTCTCGCTCCCTATAAAAGAAAAACTGAATTGAAAAAATAAAAAAACCTCGTTGCAAATTCAAAAGTATTGGCTATTTTTATAAAATTAAATCAAGACGACTAATTTACATCTAAATTTTTTCTTGAAATTGTTATCGTCCATTTTATAATGAATTGTTTTTGATGATTATATATTTTTTATGGGTTTATGGACTAATTAATAAAGAAAATACATCATCTTCTACGTTTCCTGACGAAGCTGTAAATATTTAGCGAAACGTAGAAGATAAATATTCTTTATTAATTAGTCCATAAAAAATATATATAATCATTAAAAAACAATTAATAAAATGATGTTTTGAACGAATCGTTCGTGGCTTTTATATTCACATTCTGTTCATGCCGTTTTTTTGCTCCTTGTAAATTGCCGAGAAATTTCCAAAAAAGTGATAGTTGCATGGAAAGATGAAATAAACGATTGGAAGCACTTGTATTTGTATTGAAAAAGCGTGAAAGTGTGTCGCAATTATTATTTGACCCTTGACTTTGAATAAAAATTTACGCAGTAGCGGGATCGATGGGGATTTTTGACATCTCATTTGAAATACTGTTCATAAGGTCAGTGGCGGATTTAGCACTTGTGAGGCCCCAGGCGCAATTCAATTTTGAGGCCCCCCTTTTGAATATTTGCACTACTGTTACATTTTACAGCAATGGTTTTCAACTTCCGGTATACAGAGGAGGGACGTTAGCGCCGCAGGCGATTTTTTCAAAAATACTATTTAATTTATATGGGAATATTTCACCTGAGGTCACATGAGTTGACTACGAACGCTCAATAGCCGGTTCAAATCCGAATGAAGTTACAACTTTATTCTGGCCGTCTTGCTGGTCCTCCAGTTTGGGGAGTTTTATGTCGGGATGGCTCCTAGTCGTAGGTAAAAAAAATATAAAATGCTTATAAAACCAAACAGCGCTTGGCGATGTTTGGGAATTGGAAAACATCGTAAAGCGTTACAAAAATCGAATAATTCATTTCATTTTTTTTTATTTTGAGAGCTAAATTTTGAGGCCCCCTTGATTTTTAAGGCTCGAAACGCCTATTTGGAAATCCGCCACTGACAGGAAATTCAAAATTTTTCAAATTTTACCACTGACTTTCAAGTAAAATTATTGGTTAGGTATGTGGTTGTAATGTCAGGTGTTAATGTTTGTAATGTTAGATGGATTTAACAATTATGCCACTGGTATTTTTGCCTAAACTGTGTCGTGGAAGAAAAAAGTTTTTCATTTAAAACAAAAAAACCTTACCGAGGTTATTAATTAAGGATATCCTTACAATTTCTCCGAAAAGCCCTGAAGATGGACTAATTAAAGTTTAAAGTCCGAAACGTCGGCAATACAAATTATTGTTTCAATGACCTATTCCCAACTATAAATTATTAATTTACAATCCTAATGTAGCGACCAATAATAGAGGTACCTAATTTTATTGCAATGACCAATACAATGTACTTATTAACAGCTTTTCATACAAAAAAACTTAAATAAAATAATTTTATTTTGAGAGCTGACTTTTGAGGCCCCTTGGATTTATGAGGCCCGAAGCGCGCGCTTCCTGCGCCTAATGGGAAATCCGCCACTGCATAAGGTGTTGACTAATTTTCACCTTGGTGCGAATGTTGACGACGTAAAATGTCTATTTCGACTGGACTATTTTCTGGCTTTATGGCACCATTTTTGTAATCAATATTGACCTGTCTTAGATTGATTGGAACGGATTGTTAATTATGCCTACACCGGACACCTATAGGGCTGGATTTATAATACTTCAATATATTGTAATCTCCCATTGGTACTGATGATAAATTTGGGTTGAAACTTTTTCCCAATGGAAGAAAAAACTTTTGACGCATGTTGTGATGATATCCATTATCAGGATTAGTTAATTCGTTCATTAGGAACCTAAGAACAGTCCTAGTCAATCTGGGCAATCTTGGATTAGCCAATTCATCCGTTTAGTCCGATGATAATAATCATAGCCTGGTGATTAATTTAAATCAAGTTCAAATCCAGGAAAAGTAAAACTTTCTTACTATCGTCTCCGTGCTTCAAAAAGCACGTAAAAGCCGTCGGCCCTTCTAGATTGATAAATTGCTACTACTGACAAAAAAGAACAAACCCACAGGCAGATCTACAGGCCAGTCTAGCAAACTACCTAACGAATATAAAACATACGCTCACAGAACCAAGAGCGCTAAGTAAACATGACATGGTTGGAATGACAGGACATCGTCGGACCTAAATTAAGAAGAAATTTCGCGTTTCGCCTTAAGAATTTTTGCTACAGAATGCTGGCAATCATGCAATGTATAAAATTGATATCAACAATTTCGCATTTTATATTCCGATTTCGATAGGAAAAACCGATCACGGTCTGGTCAACTTGAGTTTCAAGTAGACGAGCTACAGGACATTCCTGGATGATAATACCGCCGACGATAAGCTGCAATGCCATTCTGTTTCATGACAACACTAGATCACATTATGCTACCAACGAAATGCAGGAGTTAAATTGAAAACTTCTCTTGCGTGTGCATTATTCGCCAGACAAAGCTCCCTGCTGTAACTGCATTCTACCAGTTTTATATTACAAGCTAATTCGCAAGCTTTCCGATAGATGGCAGAAGATAATCGACAACAACGGAGAGTATCGTCTAGCGGTCACCCATCCACGTGTAATATAAAGATCTGAAAATGCTAATGAGAGAAGAAACGTAAACATTACCCTACAAGTTAACGTGGATTTCAAACGATTGCACAATTAATACCTGGTTATCAGGAATCGAATGCACTTAATATTCTTACATCTTATAAAAAAAAATCTCATAAATTAACTATAGGAATTTGTGTTGCCACGATTTTCCATACACAATCAAGTAATGAAATCGAATTCAAATGGAATGTAGTGAATGAAATGAAGTGGGTCAATTTTATAGTTTCAATTTGTCACTTGATTGCTTCCATCTGTATTTAGAGACAAAAAATTCGGTGAAATAGTGATGTGGTTACAACAACATTCGAAATGGGCAAAATTACCACATCAGAGGGACTTGCTTAAATCTTGGAGGTTTTTTTTGGTCCTGTACAGGCCTCCGTAGGCATTTTATTGATCAAGAGCATAAAATTCTTTTATTCACATATAAAGAAGCGTGCGGAAGCAGCGGAGAATAAAGCATGCCGACAAACATACAAAATATTTATGCAATGTTGGTTCAAAAATGTGATATATTGTGCACCCTCGACGTAGCTACCAAGTAGAACAATAAATTCTAGATAAGACACGCTATTTGAGAACAACAATACGAAATCAATTTTGAAATCTTCATTAAAATGGAAACAATAAAATTATTGTGTGACGTGAATTTTCTCCTGTTTGTGTTTGTTACAAAATAAGACCCCCAGATAAACAAACGTCCGTAAAATTACAAAAGTTTTTGCAATGCTGCATTCACAGAGTGACAATGCTCGTGGACAAGTTTTCAAAAAGCCTTAAACACGTTAAACAAGATTTTGTTTTAAAAACAAAACAAATAAATGTTTAAAGTTGTCAAAATGTCGGTTGATAAACAAATAATTCAAATTGACAACAAATTATAGGTAACTTGATTTGACACTTACCCCAACATGATAAATTTTCTTATCGAATTTGAGAGCAAGACCGTTCGATATTTGAATGTCTTCGCACGTAATTCACAGAGGCGTTATTTTAAATTAACAATAAACACGCCGTGTTAACAAGTGGTTTGTATGAAGATGGCGAACCAACACTAATTTATTGACGAAAAGCATTGGATATAACACAGACACAACTTAAAACGCAATTACTCCTTAGTATAAATTTATAAAAATATTTTAAGAATACTGATAAATGGTAAATTTGGTCCGAAATTTAATTATTAATCACATTGGTCTACTAACAAACGTCTGTCAAATTCTCGCGTGCTCGAAGGGTGTGCATTTAGCAGTAGATAAAGTAGGAATCAATACCGACTTACTGCGGTAACAAACCAAGTTCAAATTAACTTCGTGTTTGCGACTTATCTGATATCAGATAATAATTCTAACACGGTTAACGACTACAAATTTCCTTAATTAAAACCAACTTCTACTTAAAATTTTATTAAGCAATTCATTCACTTCCTTACAAAAATATGTTCATGTTAACGAGATTCAGATGTTCCGTTGTTGACACCTTCATATTTCCATCTCCACCAGGCTACTTTCATTCTGTCCCAAATATTTTCGAAACTAAAAATGATATCGTTCAAATATAACCACCAAGAAGATTTTTAAATGATATTTTACCTATCCATTGCAGGTCTAACGTCAAGTATAGCAAATTGAAAGTTCTTATCGACACTTCCTCCATCATAGTAGTCAATTACGTATCTTACTTCTTTTCCACATCTGTCGACAATCCAGTCGTGACGATCAAATGGTAACTCATAGCCCATTAACTGCCGCAAGCGAGCTCTGGGACTGTATTGGGTAGCCTTACCACCAAAACTTTTTAGCTTGGGTTCCATACATTCCTTACAATGTAGTGCCTCCCATTTTAAAACTTCCTTCCAGGCTTGTTCGTTATTTACGTTATGAATCTTAATTATGCTTTCCATATCTTTTTGCTTCAAGTCGTCTTTCTCCCAACGCCAGCCCTTCTTCAACATAGCGTTCCAAAACATTTGTTGACTGGGGTAAACCCAGAAGGGTTCTTCACCTTCTTTAACTATCGCTTTGGGAATAGATGAAACTTGACGCTGAATAGGTAGGGGAAACGGTTGACCTGGTGCCGGACTCTGATTTGGTGCAGGCATCTAAAAATAAACCTTGCACATCTTTCTGTAACAAATCCTATCGACGCTTACCATATTTAAAGGATTAATGTCATTGTTGCCTTGGTTCATGGGACATTGTGAAGCCATCGATTGCGAGTTTTGACCATGCTTAACTGGACATTGGCTTCCGGCGTCGTGAAATGCATGATGAGGGTGGGTGTAGCTTTGTTCGTTAAATAAATAAGGGTGTTGATTAGTCTGGACCACATTCGGATTAACAATTTGTGAAGCCGCCAGATCGGCGTTCGAGACAACGTTGCCCATTATGTGTAGCCTAAAATCTATCGAAATTAGGTTAGGTATTTAAGGTTAGAGATTCATTATGTAATACTTGACACACGATTTGTTTTATTATTTGTTTATTAATAATTCAAATTACATACCTTTTTGTGTTTGTAGTCAACAGAAATAAGCTACTTTACATTTCTCGATAAAATTTCAAATTTATACAAAAAGTGACGTAAATATAAAGCAAATTTTAATGCTACCACTACAGATTACAGTGCAATGCCACTCTAAGAAAATTAAAATCTCCAAAGCATTTGGGTTGCATAAGGCACCATAAAATTCAAAATTCGAATTTGTTTAAACAAAATTGAGATAAAATTGCTGCCTGTTATCATATTATTATTTATCAGTTAAAAAAAATTAAAATATTTATGTTAAATTAGGTAGTTTTGTTCAAAAAGTGTCAACGTAGAACGTATAAGATGAATAAAAGCTTTCGTCTGGTTGTCGTCTACGCAGATTATGAATGTAGAATTCTACACACGAAAGGAATTTACGAAATTGGTTCTAGGAAGCACACGCTAGTTCTCGCTACCTTACGATTTGTTTACTTTTTATAATTTTGAATGAAAATTTTAATAATGCATTATTTTTATCGAATTTTCGAACGAAGCGAAGTAACATAAATTGTTGTAAACAATTAAAAAAAAATTAATAAAATTTAAATTAAATAAAAAAAAACTGAAATTAACATTTGATATCTATGCCTTTATTTCACAGGCCAAAAGTTTGGAGTTTATAAAGTGGCACCACCAGAAAATATTTGACTATTTTTTAAAGAAAATAAAAAAACGGAAGAAGGGGCTTACAAATACGTGGTGTTTTTACAAAAAATTGAAAAATTTAGCAAAACTATTACAGAATCGATAGCGAAAATGTGATAGAACATTATTTCAAGCATTTTGTTTATCGTCAGTCGCATCTAACCAGATCAAAAACAAAAAATAAAGTAATTGATTTGAAAAAATACTTAATTAACCAAATTTTAAAAGAAATTTTTTAAAAATTTAAAAATATAAAATGTGAAATCGTAACTAGAAAAAGAAAAAAAATATAATTAACAAAATATAAACAAAGTGAAATCCTTACCAATAGAAAAATAAATTTAATTAGATACCTTGCACACGCCTGAATTCAAAATGAAATTAAAAATTTCTAAAACTGCCACAGAGTAAAAATAAAGGCCGTAGTACACAGCACCGACATAAATATCAAAAAATTCTTATTATTAATTTGTTGTTTGTTGTATAATTTATCTTTAATTGTTAATTATTTAGTAATTTTGAACGCTCAGGATTATTAAAGTTCATTAAAAAATAAATTGAAATTCCATTGTTGTGCTAAAAATATTCCCGAGTGGCGTCGATTGTAACTTTTTTAACAATATTTGAAAAAGAAAATTTATATCAATTTGTTTTTCTTGATTCTTCTTCATCCGCTTGCTTTCCTAGTAATTCTTTAGTAAAATAATTATATCTTATTTCCCACTGAATTTTCAGCTTGTTATTTGTTAACGTTTAGTGGACGTTCTGCTTGGTGCTTGGGGGCACGTCAGTAGAATTGTGGGGAGGTTTATCGTACCCCATTTGTAGAGCATGGCAACTTATCGGGAATGTCTCAGTTTTATTTTATTCAGTCGGCATCACATGCTTCTCTTGATGTTTATGTTCCGCTATGTAGAGTTTTTTAATTCGTGGTGTCTGAGGATGGTAATTTTCTCCCATTATTATACCATGGCATGGTGTGCTATTAAGTTAGCGGCAGAGACGGTATTTATCAGGAATGAACTTGATACTGTTGAATATCATCCTCCACATTAAAGCACAGTTATCTGCTGTAAAAAAACAAGTACTGAGACTTCTATACACACGTAATCTTCCTGCCTGTGTCTGATAGGTGCTCCCATTCAACTTTCTGGTGATATTGTTTCTGGTTTTAAGTATTTACTCAGTTATCTCTTGATGTCTTCTATAGGTCACACTCCAAAGTGATTTGGGAAAAAATTGTGATTTAGACTCTCTCATCAGTCATGATCGAGCTTTTTATTGAATTAGGGTACAGTCTAAACTTTTTTAAATGTTGATGTATAATCTTTCAAAATCTTGATTGAGAATTATTTTGTCTTCAAGGTGCCAGATCTGAACGACATGGTGATATCGTCAGCATAGCAAAATCCCAGCGCCAATCCCTGAATGAGTTTGTTCTTGGTGATGTGTTCTTAAGTATTAACACCAAACTGTCCACACTATTTCGGCAGTGATCAGTAATTTCAAGGTTACAAACAAAAAATAAAATGTTAACATCTCGAAGAAGATGACCGGAGAAAACCAGGTAAAAAGTAACATTTTCGAGAATTTCCTAATCTTAGCAGTAGAGTAGCAGTGCTACTCGTTTTTTTTTAGGAGAATTTTTTTACTTTTCTGAAACATTAGCCACAGCCGTAGAGTGATGTGACCGCTGGTTGAGTACAGAGCGGAAATTCTGGGTTCAAATCGCGGACTATACAGAATTTCTTAGCTCTGCCTTTCAGTGGACATCCACACGGTGCAGTGTGGTGAAATAGATATTGATTTATCGGAAATAGGTAATATGGGGACTAATCCACCCCGCTAATCGGATTTGTAATTCCCAAAAAGGGAAAAGCAATGTTCTACTTAAAACGTAAAAAGCGTAATGAATGAATGAAAACATTTAATAAAAAACAAAAGCGTGAGTAGACGATAGTCCGGGACTGGTTAACAACTGCAAAATTTTACTCAGCCACAAGCACCTACGGCGCTTTATTTATACATGACAATAGACCTGTGGTGCTTTACCTCATTCCACATTAAACCAAATCACCTACAGTACTTAAACTTCCTCTTCAACATCGCACCATCCCTTATTCTTCTAGCTTTCCTCTTCACCATTAATTTCTGTTCAAGCCAGAATCAATGCCATTACGGCTCAGAAATTCTTAATTAAATTTTCCAAAGTCATGTGCCAAATTCAGATAAAGGAGATGAGCGAGCTTTATTTGCATCTGCTCTGCAGATGACATTCACGTCAGTTAGACTATTTTTTACAATATTGTTAAATCCACAAAAGCGGCTCAGCACCACCTGCTTATCCAAAACCCCAGTTGCTATTTCAAAATTGGTCTGTCTACCAATTACACCCCAATGTACATATGTAAATTAGTCTTTTCATCAGTTTATACCAACTCTGAAGAGCGCAATTGATCTATCTATCACCTATGGATTCTTGAGTTTCATTGCCTTTAGTATAGGAAGAATTTCAAAAGTTCTTTATAATTTTGTGTTTTACAAATTTCAGGAATTCTAATTATGAACTCCAAATTAATTAATAATTATCCAAATCGTTTGATTACGTGCGGTCAAAATTAAATGTTATGCAAAATAATTCGTACTCATGAAATATATATCCACTTAATAGACCATGAATTTCAGCATTTTCTTCGATTGGCTAACTGCACATCTACGGGAATTTTCCACATTCACCACGATTACCATTACGATTAACATTGTATTAATATAGGCCGAACCACCTTAAATTACTTTCTCCAAATTCTCCAAAATTTACTAAAAAGGCTTCACAAGTGCTCTGTTATAAAAACGAGGTATTGAAGTGGTTCTCTCACGTACAAGAACCGAAAGTGTAAATAAAAGAATACACACAAATTAAAAATTCATCCTTATTCAAAAAAATAAAATTTTTTAGTAATTTTTAAAATTTAAATTTAGGAAAATTCGCACCCACAGTGTTTTTTGAGGTTAATGTCTTTCCCTATCCTTAGACCATGGACTTAGAAAGATAGGACCCGCAACTCCCTACCTGAAAGCTTAAAATTTGCGAGCTCTTAACCGTATGGGTTCATCACTTCTACCGCTAGGATCGCTGAATTCCTGTTCCAGAAATACGATTTAAATTCAAATTGAAAATTATTAATTAAACCAATATGTGAAAATAAAACATTAAAGATTGAAAATATATTATGTATTAAAAACAGTAATGCATTTTTCATACATGTACGTGCACTTTTATTCAAACTACAAAGGATTAAGTTTGGTAAAGAAATTTGACAGCTGTCAATAACGCGCATGCCTGGAATAGCGATAAAAATTAAAAGAAATTCTTTTAAAATAATCGAAATTATATAATTTCTTATTAAATAGTACGTATTTTATTATTTAAAAAAACTTTATATGTATGAAAAAGTAAGTTTTGTAATGAAAATAATTTGAAAATAAAATATTCAAATGAATATTTTGGAACAGGAATTCAGCGATCCTAGCGGTAGAAGTGATGAACCCATACGGTTAAGAGCTCGCCATTTTAATCTTAGTTGCTGGTCCTATCTTTCTAAGTCCATGCCTTAGACAGACTCTAAGGGCCAGTTGTATAAAAGAGGGTTAACTGGGGCATCAGCTGATTCTGGATCAAGAGTTGACCCAGGATCAACGTTTATTCCTTTTATTTTGTTATTATTACTTTAATACAGAAAAAAACAATGTTGCCAGGTGTTATTTTAATAAATGACAAATGGATTGAGACAAACAGTATAAATCACAATAAATTTAAAAGTAATTAAAGTTGATCCTAGGTTAATCCACCGATTTCTCGGATCAGGAAATCGGTGAGTTAACCCAACTCAAGTTAATTCAAGGTAAGTTAACTTGACTCTCGCTCATACAACAGACATTTGCTTTGATCCTTGGTTTAACTCTGATCCGAGGATGATCCTCTTTTATACAACTGGCCCTTAGGGCCTGATATGTTCCAAATTATCGGATTTGTGAATTTTAATAATTTATTTTGATTTTAATTGTTGCAAAACCAAAACTGCGTACAGAATTTGTAATTGGTGTTTCAGGGTAATAAAATTAGGAAACAGGACAATAGATTTATAAACTCAGTCATTGATAAAATCGGTAATATTATTGATTTACTGAAACATAGGCGATTTCAGTAGGTCCAGCCAGACCTCTTCTAGAATTTGATAAATGTATCAACCCATCTAAATTATCCTCCTATAACAAATTGATAATTAAGATTCTTTCTTTAGATCCACATTAATGATCATTAATCACCATTTTTGCACCATAAAATAATAATCGTAAAATAACAACAAAGCTATAAAAAATAATACTTATAAATAAGAAAGTGTAGGTATTTTATAATTTCACACTTGTGTTTTTATTTAAAAATTGGAACGACTCTTTCACGATGTCGATGCCGATATTTGTACAGTATTGTAAGGTATATTTCTAGTAAATATCGGAAGATTCTAAATTGTCGAATAAGTGACAAGAGTATTTTTTATTTTCAAGATACTGAACGATCACTGAAAGTTTTTAAACCCATCATTGTACTTCATAGGTACAAATTTACCTAGGTAAATTTAGGTAGGTAAAGGATGTAGAAACTACAAAATTGTAGGAGCGATTGTGAAA
This sequence comes from Rhagonycha fulva, assembly GCA_905340355.1. Taxonomy (NCBI): domain Eukaryota; kingdom Metazoa; phylum Arthropoda; class Insecta; order Coleoptera; family Cantharidae; genus Rhagonycha; species Rhagonycha fulva. The sequence continues at coordinate 1,876,828 of HG996559.1, forward strand.
TTAAACAAAGATTGTGGATCACACTCTCCAATGCACAAATATGACAGATGTCTGATGCATTAAAGAATAATTCCAAAAACGATAGCCCCAGTTTGTTTCTACTTTCACTAATATGAGATAATATAAACGGAAATTTATAGTTGAGAAGAGGTCTAAGAAATGATCTACAAAGTAGATATTTAATTTATACTTCTTACAGAATTTATAACACAACAGTAATAAATATAGTCAGGACCGTCATCAGGATTCAAAGTCCATTGAAATAATTAGCAAACAAATTATAAAATCAAAAGACACCTTATCGGATTACATGTTTCAATCTAATCCACGATTCTACTCGTGAAACTGATATCATCAGATCCGCACTGGTTTTATGAAGATATAAGTTACTTACCAATTTTTCAAAAAAACTTGGATCCTTTTGGTCTTGACTGTACAACTACTTTTGTGATAATAAATCTGTTAGAAATTGCAGGTACCCTTTTTTAAGTTTAGGGTTATTTAACCTGCTGTTTTTGCCCACCTCGTGGAAATTAATAAAAGTAGTTTAAAATGAAATTTGAATTTCATAAAAACGTGTTATAGTTGACCTTAAACAAAATAAACGGAAATTTATAGTTGAGAAGAGGTCTAAGAAATGATCTACAAAGTAGATATTTAATTTATACTTCTTACAGAATTTATAACACAACAGTAATAAATATAGTCAGGACCGTCATCAGGATTCAAAGTCCATTGAAATAATTAGCAAACAAATTATAAAATCAAAAGACACCTTATCGGATTACATGTTTCAATCTAATCCACGATTCTACTCGTGAAACTGATATCATCAGATCCGCACTGGTTTTATGAAGATATAAGTTACTTACCAATTTTTCAAAAAAACTTGGATCCTTTTGGTCTTGACTGTACAACTACTTTTGTGATAATAAATCTGTTAGAAATTGCAGGTACCCTTTTTTAAGTTTAGGGTTATTTAACCTGCTGTTTTTGCCCACCTCGTGGAAATTAATAAAAGTAGTTTAAAATGAAATTTGAATTTCATAAAAACGTGTTATAGTTGACCTTAAACAAAATAAACGGAAATTTATAGTTGAGAAGAGGTCTAAGAAATGATCTACAAAGTAGATATTTAATTTATACTTCTTACAGAATTTATAACACAACAGTAATAAATATAGTCAGGACCGTCATCAGGATTCAAAGTCCATTGAAATAATTAGCAAACAAATTATAAAATCAAAAGACACCTTATCGGATTACATGTTTCAATCTAATCCACGATTCTACTCGTGAAACTGATATCATCAGATCCGCACTGGTTTTATGAAGATATAAGTTACTTACCAATTTTTCAAAAAAACTTGGATCCTTTTGGTCTTGACTGTACAACTACTTTTGTGATAATAAATCTGTTAGAAATTGCAGGTACCCTTTTTTAAGTTTAGGGTTATTTAACCTGCTGTTTTTGCCCACCTCGTGGAAATTAATAAAAGTAGTTTAAAATGAAATTTGAATTTCATAAAAACGTGTTATAGTTGACCTTAAACAAAATAAACGGAAATTTATAGTTGAGAAGAGGTCTAAGAAATGATCTACAAAGTAGATATTTAATTTATACTTCTTACAGAATTTATAACACAACAGTAATAAATATAGTCAGGACCGTCATCAGGATTCAAAGTCCATTGAAATAATTAGCAAACAAATTATAAAATCAAAAGACACCTTATCGGATTACATGTTTCAATCTAATCCACGATTCTACTCGTGAAACTGATATCATCAGATCCGCACTGGTTTTATGAAGATATAAGTTACTTACCAATTTTTCAAAAAAACTTGGATCCTTTTGGTCTTGACTGTACAACTACTTTTGTGATAATAAATCTGTTAGAAATTGCAGGTACCCTTTTTTAAGTTTAGGGTTATTTAACCTGCTGTTTTTGCCCACCTCGTGGAAATTAATAAAAGTAGTTTAAAATGAAATTTGAATTTCATAAAAACGTGTTATAGTTGACCTTAAACAAAATAAACGGAAATTTATAGTTGAGAAGAGGTCTAAGAAATGATCTACAAAGTAGATATTTAATTTATACTTCTTACAGAATTTATAACACAACAGTAATAAATATAGTCAGGACCGTCATCAGGATTCAAAGTCCATTGAAATAATTAGCAAACAAATTATAAAATCAAAAGACACCTTATCGGATTACATGTTTCAATCTAATCCACGATTCTACTCGTGAAACTGATATCATCAGATCCGCACTGGTTTTATGAAGATATAAGTTACTTACCAATTTTTCAAAAAAACTTGGATCCTTTTGGTCTTGACTGTACAACTACTTTTGTGATAATAAATCTGTTAGAAATTGCAGGTACCCTTTTTTAAGTTTAAGGTTATTTCTTTTGATTTTATAATTTGTTTGCTAATTATTTCAATGGACTTTGAATCCTGATGACGGTCCTGACTATATTTATTACTGTTGTGTTATAAATTCTGTAAGAAGTATAAATTAAATATCTACTTTGTAGATCATTTCTTAGACCTCTTCTCAACTATAAATTTCCGTTTATTTTGTTTAAGGTCAACTATAACACGTTTTTATGAAATTCAAATTTCATTTTAAACTACTTTTATTAATTTCCACGAGGTGGGCAAAAACAGCAGGTTAAATAACCCTAAACTTAAAAAAGGGTACCTGCAATTTCTAACAGATTTATTATCACAAAAGTAGTTGTACAGTCAAGACCAAAAGGATCCAAGTTTTTTTGAAAAATTGGTAAGTAACTTATATCTTCATAAAACCAGTGCGGATCTGATGATATCAGTTTCACGAGTAGAATCGTGGATTAGATTGAAACATGTAATCCGATAAGGTGTCTTTTGATTTTATAATTTGTTTGCTAATTATTTCAATGGACTTTGAATCCTGATGACGGTCCTGACTATATTTATTACTGTTGTGTTATAAATTCTGTAAGAAGTATAAATTAAATATCTACTTTGTAGATCATTTCTTAGACCTCTTCTCAACTATAAATTTCCGTTTATTTTGTTTAAGGTCAACTATAACACGTTTTTATGAAATTCAAATTTCATTTTAAACTACTTTTATTAATTTCCACGAGGTGGGCAAAAACAGCAGGTTAAATAACCCTAAACTTAAAAAAGGGTACCTGCAATTTCTAACAGATTTATTATCACAAAAGTAGTTGTACAGTCAAGACCAAAAGGATCCAAGTTTTTTTGAAAAATTGGTAAGTAACTTATATCTTCATAAAACCAGTGCGGATCTGATGATATCAGTTTCACGAGTAGAATCGTGGATTAGATTGAAACATGTAATCCGATAAGGTGTCTTTTGATTTTATAATTTGTTTGCTAATTATTTCAATGGACTTTGAATCCTGATGACGGTCCTGACTATATTTATTACTGTTGTGTTATAAATTCTGTAAGAAGTATAAATTAAATATCTACTTTGTAGATCATTTCTTAGACCTCTTCTCAACTATAAATTTCCGTTTATTTTGTTTAAGGTCAACTATAACACGTTTTTATGAAATTCAAATTTCATTTTAAACTACTTTTATTAATTTCCACGAGGTGGGCAAAAACAGCAGGTTAAATAACCCTAAACTTAAAAAAGGGTACCTGCAATTTCTAACAGATTTATTATCACAAAAGTAGTTGTACAGTCAAGACCAAAAGGATCCAAGTTTTTTTGAAAAATTGGTAAGTAACTTATATCTTCATAAAACCAGTGCGGATCTGATGATATCAGTTTCACGAGTAGAATCGTGGATTAGATTGAAACATGTAATCCGATAAGGTGTCTTTTGATTTTATAATTTGTTTGCTAATTATTTCAATGGACTTTGAATCCTGATGACGGTCCTGACTATATTTATTACTGTTGTGTTATAAATTCTGTAAGAAGTATAAATTAAATATCTACTTTGTAGATCATTTCTTAGACCTCTTCTCAACTATAAATTTCCGTTTATTTTGTTTAAGGTCAACTATAACACGTTTTTATGAAATTCAAATTTCATTTTAAACTACTTTTATTAATTTCCACGAGGTGGGCAAAAACAGCAGGTTAAATAACCCTAAACTTAAAAAAGGGTACCTGCAATTTCTAACAGATTTATTATCACAAAAGTAGTTGTACAGTCAAGACCAAAAGGATCCAAGTTTTTTTGAAAAATTGGTAAGTAACTTATATCTTCATAAAACCAGTGCGGATCTGATGATATCAGTTTCACGAGTAGAATCGTGGATTAGATTGAAACATGTAATCCGATAAGGTGTCTTTTGATTTTATAATTTGTTTGCTAATTATTTCAATGGACTTTGAATCCTGATGACGGTCCTGACTATATTTATTACTGTTGTGTTATAAATTCTGTAAGAAGTATAAATTAAATATCTACTTTGTAGATCATTTCTTAGACCTCTTCTCAACTATAAATTTCCGTTTATTTTGTTTAAGGTCAACTATAACACGTTTTTATGAAATTCAAATTTCATTTTAAACTACTTTTATGAGATAATATAGTTCATAAAACATATAAAAGTTGAAAAATTATTGCGAAAAACTCGAGCAACATTTGAACTTAAATCAACCGAAGAGTACGTCCCGGTTTACACGCTCCACTCTCCCGTAGGCTATTTTTCTAATTAATTTTGAAATTTCAATCACAGACTGCGCAAGTGAAAATCTTGTCAAACGATGTGTCTAGATTAAACCGATTGCTTGCTTCTTGTCATATTCCTTCAAGTGAAAATCCTACATTTTAAGAGACAATGCTGTATATACCCACCTACTTATGCAGGAAATGTTACCGGAAGTAACTTGCGTAATAAGTTATACATCTTCGCAATAATTGTTTGGTAATTAAATGATAATTAGTTCATATTTGGATTCACGAACAAACATTTTGTAGCTCCTATGTCGGTATCCAAAAATTATAGAAGAAAAGATAATACAGTGATTAATTTAACAGATGGTTTGAATAATTTGAATGCTAAAATTTGTTCAATTCTTCTTTGGTTTTGTAATTTAACCCACTTTTTAATTCTTTGTCTAAAAGGTGTACATTATCAAAATTATCACCTATTATTAAATCAATTGTTTGTAGAAACGGATTACTTTAAAAGTGAAAGTTAAACTGCACTTACATTTAAGTATACGTAGTCATAATTATTCTAATAAAGAACTTCATCACCATGTCAGAGAACAATAAATATCGCAAATATTTTTTCTAGCAGATTTACTACTCGTTTCGCTCGTGTGGCTAATCCGCTCCTGTGTATGTTAAAGATTCACCTCCAAATTCTTGCGATGGGTTTAGTCGAAAAATAATTAATATTACAAGCTTTGTAACGCAATTTATGTAATCTCCTTGAAACGATTAAATAAATATTTTGCCTACAAAATTTCGTGTTAACATTATTTACATATTTTTAAAACATATTTTTCTCACTTTGATTTGATATAAAAAATTAATATTGGTCCTGTAATAACATTGGAATTTCATAACTTTCAATGTTAAGCGTGACTTATTATTTACAAAAAAATTTATTATAGAAATACGCAATTTTGGGTAGTACGTTTTACCTCAAGATCTTTTATTCGGGCTCTCTCTGAGGTACTTGGAGGTGGAGCAAAGAATTATTACGATTTTTAATTACCGAATTTTAATAATATTCTTAAGTAATTTCTCTCCCACCCCGTCTTTGTTATCAGGAAGTATGCCGAAAGATGCAATTCCATCATTCACTTATTATAACTGCAAGAGCCGCAGGCTCTTCTAACAACTGCCGACTTCCGCACTCTTATCCGTAAATGCACTTTTGAAGAATGTTCTTTCTTTTGTCTGCACAAATGTGGAACAAACAAATAATTAGTGAACTTTATAGATCATCAAAAAGATTACTTTTTTAATTGGAGTTAATTAAAACAATTTTATAATGAACCAATAATTTAGAGATAACAAAAAACCTTCAGACTGATTCATTAAAATTCAAAAAAATTAATAAATTACATAAACAAATTTCTCTTCTCTTATATCACCAAATTACAATTCGATTTTTTGGAGACGAAAAAAAATTATTTTCGAATTTTGAAAATTTTGAAGTACCCCGCATTGTGTCAAAAGTGAAATTATTTAAAGTAAAGTGCACCCGAAAAGGATTAAAGTGCAACATTTACTTACGAGGAGTGACATTACCGTTATGAGAACTTTCCCGTCAGGTGAAAAGGTCGTTAGAGAAAGTGAAGATTCGCTAAGAACGCGGTGAGTAATCTATGGATTTTGTTCGATTATCGTGCAAGTTTCATTTTATTACCTTCTGGCAATCACCCACACTGTAACATTTCAAGAACAAACACTTCGTGATTCAAATGATGTAAGATATTTTAAATGAATTTGTATGTGATGTATATGATATATTATTAAAATCCATAATGGTATATCAAAATTTACATGGTATTATAAAACCATTTGTAATGGGTTCCTTTATTACGTCTTCAAATTATTTAAATGCGAATTTATTTATGAGCAAAATTTTTTAAGCTGTAATTAAATTTATTAAGTTGTAATAAGAATTATTGCCGTACGATTAAATAGAAATTAGGAACGACTGATTAATATATCAAAAGTTCCGAAAAGGTTGAACGCCCTAAAATTTAAAAATCATAATTGGACGTTTTCTGTCCTCACCGTATTCAAATTTTAGTTATTAATTGGATACTGCTTAATTAAAAAATTTAAATTTATAAGTATACTTAAGGTTTAGAAATTTTTCGTAATAAATTGAATAAAAAAGAATAATGGGAGGTCGAAGGACGCCACTAATTGTATAATAAATTATCCTGGGTTATCGTTTACATGAATTATAGAAATTGTATGTTATCTACTTATAAATTAAATTAAATTGAGTTGAGGTTCGGAAATTAAATTGGGAGACTAAACTCGATATCCATTTCATATCACAAAGACCTCTCCAGCTTCCTCGGAGCCTTTTTAGTTACGCCCTTGTTCCCAACGTTGTTTTACCACATCTTTTTCTTGGGAAGCTTTTGATTTTTTGAACCAGTTATGGTTTTCTCCATTTCTAGGTAATCAATGAAAATGATACCACGACTATCCCAAAACGCTGAACTTTTCCAGCAGATTTTTAAACGTGAAATTATTTCTTAGGTCTTGGAGATCTAGAGTGCTTTTATTCAAACGATTAATATTTTATCTCTGGACCATTTAAAGATTTTTATTCAAGTATTTGAATTTAAACAAAATTTTGTTTTTAAAATGTGTCTTTTATACAATATTTTTTGTACTTTTTCCTAAGCTAAAATCACTATTGTCTGCTTCTGACAGTTTCAGAAAAATAATATCGCATTATCGTCAAAGTGAATCACCAGGAATGCAACTAATTTTAAATCTTTTCAGTTATTGACCTCTTTCAGTATTTCAGCTGATTTTAGAAAACAAATTTCTACCAAAGCTTTAATTAGTACGAATTCGAGAATCGAGTCGCAAATGAACGCTGCTGTTTGAAAAAACCTGAAAATTTTAGAATGTAATTTTTTGGTTTTCTTTGGAAAAACTTCCTGATGAGGATGCTCGTGTTTTCAAGCAGTGAAATATTAAACAAAAGCTTGCTTAAGTTGAAAATATATGCAAATAATTATCTCTCGTAGGAAGGTACACAAAGCTTGCTTAACAATTAAATTCCAATTAGCTTGCATCACTGTTCATTATTAAATTGGGATGCGAACCTACATACGACTGTTGTTGATTAAAACATTACCATCCAAGATTCTGGTACATTATGTACATATTTGCAAAAGCTACTTATCGATCCGTTTAAGGAAAGTTATTTCTTACATAACCAACTTCATCTTCAACAACAAAATAATAGCATTTTTTAAATATTTCGTGGTTAAATGTTCGCAATCTTATCTATGACACAATTTTGGGAAGATACAAATATTTTGTCAGTTCTTAATTAATTTATAAGGTAATTAAAATCAAAGTAAAAGTAAATCACCTCGACTGCATCGAATCAAAACTTGAAGTAATAAAAAATAATGTAACTTCCAACGAAGATATCGAAAATTAAAAAGCCAAAGTCACTTGAAATTAATAGTATTTTTGATAATTAAAAATCAATTATGAAAAAAGTTTAAGTTGCAAGAGAAACCATTACTTTTTATTAATATTTCATAAAAGAATGTAAGTGATACTTTTAAATCGTTCATTAATTGGATCATTAGTTTTGCAATGCTATTTATTTGCCATCTTAATAAATTTTTTTTTAATTGAATCGAAGAAAAGGTAATTGGACTTGTTAAATTTGCGTAAGATTATTTATTAAAATTTGAACGATGATCGAATAATTTAAACGTTTATTTATTCATTCCAAGATAATACCTTGACCTAATTTTGCAACTCTTCTTGTCTTCTTAAATACCTAACAAGTATGCACTTTTGTATTAATTGTTTTACCTTAACACACCTAAATTATTTGCCATTATCGACTTTATGCTAAAGAGGAAGAGATTACCCATAATTAATTTAGTGTTTTTGCCATTTCGTCATTTGGAAATAAATTATTTTCTTTATTAAAAAAAATTAATTTATTACCTACTTTTAATTAAGATTATTTATAATTTCAATCTAAAAAGTCATGATGACAAATTGATGGAAAATCATAAATTAGTTTAAAAATGTAATCTACTTTTACTACGTGTAATGTGTAAATGTTATTTATTTTGCATTAGAAAATAATTATGTTCGTGTAGGTTTCAAGTTGACATATTTAGAACGGTTCACACAGTACATTATGTAATTTTATTGAGTACCTTTTAAAATCTTAAAAATTTTAACGGAATTTATTGCAAAAATTACGATATAAATAATTATTTTTACTGGTCTAGGAGAGAACTAAAATTCTTTTATATTTTATTTAGAAGCTGTAACTAATGGGGTGGTTTCTCGTTGCGTATACATTAATAACCCACAGTTTGCTCTTCCACTGCATAAACTAGGGGCAGACTGATATCAATATTTTAGTGTAAAAAATTGTAATTTCAAAAAAAGAATGCATAATAAGTGTTTGTGACCACCGACCAGAAAATAATTATTTAAAGTCCGGTGAGCCAGATTTATGGGGTATGGAATACCCCCAAGTGTTAAAATGAAAATCATTCAAGAAGAAATAATAAAATTTTAACTTTTACATCGATTTGGCTAGTTTTCCCTTAAAAAGGGCATGTGATTGGCTGAAAACCACCCTACGCAGACCGAAGTTATCTGCTTTATTCGGAATTGGGCACACTGAAGATTTATGGAATTTTGCGTTAATATTTAGTTATTCCCATCAATTCAAAGATTTAAAGACGTCACAGATAATTTAATTCTTTGACTGTATGAACAGTTCTTTAGTTTCAGCTATACTTTACTTATTGCAATTTGAATGAGGAACTGCAAATATTTCAGAAGATACTGGAAGAATTGAGAGATAAAATGTAAAGAAATTGATGTAAAACTGGAAGCATGAGAAAGAACCCTTAAAGGTTAATTTAATAATTAATCGTTTAATTAGTTATTAATTTATAATCACAATTTGTTGAGTGGGCTACAAATTTTGTGGGTGCGAGCTAAAACACCTAGCTATGCCAGCGTCTATTAATCACCACAATACCTATTAAAATTAGCGACGCTAATGATAAAAGAAAGCAGGACCAGAAACAGTAGATTTATAGAGCATCATAATCTGAGATTCTGCATGATTAATTCAGTTAAATCAAAATTTATGGGGCCAATTTACTTAAAGTTCATCAAATCGTGAGATTTCCTATTTCAAGAAAAAGAAAAATTAAATAAAGAAAAAAAAGTAAAAGTTTGAAAGCTATTCATTTGATACAATAAAGGATTAGAATCTGATTTTTAAATAATTTCAAGTTTTTTTTTAAGTAATCGCTCAGGTATACTCAGAAAGTTAATAATTTTGGTGCTTATGGCTATAACAGTTTTTAAGAGAATTGTATTAAATTTTAATTAAAAATTTCTTTTGGAAGAGTCTTCCATCACCATCTAACATCGGTCTCTAGAACACCTTGTTAGGGATATTTTTAAAAGTGTGGATAGGACAACTATAGCATTGTTCTCCTTCCTTAAGGATTCCATAGTTAAAAGTGTGAGGTTGGAGACATAAAAATTAATCTTTCCATTGTCATTTTTTCTAAAAGAAGCGGTTCATAATTAAGAAAGTGTAATCGTATATCCTGTTGGCTTGCCTGCATATTTCTTTGATCAAGGTTTCCCACTTGCGGGAGGCTTCATCCTCCACATCTGTTGTCTAATTAGTCACAGGTCCCATTATTGTTGTAGGTATGCAAGTGCAAAAGGCCTTGTACACCTACGAATGTCTTGATCAATAAGACGTTTATATTGGGCCATCACTTCACAGAAGCGACTATCAAAAATGTAAGAAAATTGAGAACCGCTTCCTTATCCAATTATTTTATGTCCAACAACAGTACTTTGATTGGCATGTATTTGGGTAAGCCATTAAATGTAAATAATAAATTATTTGTTAACGACAACAACACACATTTCTGACAGTAACCTCATACATAAGCAGAAGAGTATTAATTAATAACAACACAATAACTTTTATAATGGTTATAAACTTTATTGATTTATTCAGCCTTTACCTTTTATTATATGGCAGCTAAAGCCATCTTAGCCAATCTAAATTTTCATCACTTGACAATATAAAACATTCATGACTTGGAGTCGTGACTTGCTTAATGTTCTGTACTCGAACATCGTTTCCATTTATAATGTCAACTTAAAGATGCCTTTGCAAAAACTATCAGTTTTTTAATCAAATTTTGGGCACAAAAACTAAATCAATTTTGGGCGAATATATACAACCACAAAAAAATCAGGAAATACTGTGCATCCTGCTGCAACATCTTTAAATAAAACAATTTATTCTTCACCGTGTCTATTTTTAAACGAAGACCTTGCTATTTAAAAATGAAATGAGGTGAAAAAATTTTCTTCAAGATTTATTATTATTGTTAAACCAACCGCAAGCTGCAAATCCGGAAAACCAAGTCGGTTTTCAAAATTGTACAAAATTAAATCGTGGTTTCAAAAATTACTGCTTTTTTACACCTTAGGCCATTTAGTAACGAGCAAAAAATTTGTCGAAAATTAAATTTCGTTTTCTTTATTTGTACGTAATCGTTAGTAGTTCCTTGATGAGGAAAAAATCATCTGCTGCCGCAGGGGCGACTTCTTTTAGCGTCCTCAAACTTTCAGTTCGTAAAAATTACCTTGAGAACACGATAAAGTTTTCCAAATTATTATTAATCAAAATGTGACAGTAAAATTTTTCTATTTGTTTTCGCAATGACATTAAAATGTTAATACAAGTAAGTTACATCATCAATAAAACACAATTGTACCGTTGAAGTCTACTTACAGTTGTTAGTTATAGCATCAAAGATGGTACATCTTTAAAAAGTGAAAGTGAAAAGGCATGCAAAAGTAAGGTCATATCAGACGCTGGTTTTTCTAGTCAGAAGATGAGCCAGGTCGACATGAAGATAATTCCCGTGTGAATAAAATTGTTAACATTTATTTTGCCCAATAATTCTTTAGAGGTTAAAATGCGGATTTTCAATTCAAGGATGAATTCCTTGTTAATCGCTTCTTTTGCATATTAATAATCTTTAATAATAAATAATTATATCAGAGATATTGAACTTTAATAGATTTTTTTTATAATGGATTTATTATAAGCGTTATGACGTTACTAATCCCTGCGAAACTCCTGGGGCTATCCTGACTTTCTGACGGATGGTTAAGCAATTCAATTGACAATAACATTTGTGGTAGCCGGATTGTTAATAAAAAAATATATTTTTACAAGTAGCGAGGTATGTAATTACTGGTTAAGATATTTAAATTTATACTTTCTTTGCGCTATTATGGGAAGATCTTTTAAATCCTTATTGAACACGTAAGTGTATATTTACTTCATTAACAGGTTATGACATTTTCAAATTATTACATCAAGCAGGAAGTACTTACTTACTTAATTTTTTTCTTATAGTATACCATCTTATTCATATGATCATCATGTAAGTAGCACACCTACGGTTACTTAAAAAATTATTTTTGTCGCTGCAATTGCAATAAAATAAAAAAAAATAATATAATAAAAGATTAGAAAATAATGGCAATCTACATTTTTCGGTTTTTTGAGCTAAAAATGTAAAATATGCACATACATAAATATAAATTAGAGGATAATACATAAACATATTATGCAATCTTAAAATGTTACACTAGCACGAGAATTTTCAAGAATACTACCAAGTAACGTACAACTTTTACACCATCATCGATTCAAAATTATCATCTCTCAGAAGTAGTAACTAATTAAGCAGTTCCCTAGGCAGACGACGTCCTACATTTCTATCATTTTTGTAAATATGGAAACAAGTCGTAATCCTTTGATGTACACGTATGGCATGACAGTGTGAATGCACTTACACGCTTTATTAATAGTATTGCAAATTGGAGATTTTAATGAGTAAGAGCGTCTGTTTGCCACTGAATTTAATTAATCACGAAATAAAAATTTACGAAACTCTATAATTAATGTTTTTTGCATATTATAAACTCTTCTTCAGTTGTAATTGTAGGGTACAAAATTTTCAACAAAATAGAGTTGTTACCTTGTAGTTTATTTAGAGCAGAACAACATCATACAGGGTTAAATGAGATCTGTATCACAAGTCTCCCCCACCCGATACGTAATTGAATTTCTAAAAAAAAATAGAAATAATAATTCTTCCTGCTTATTCCATCCTTTTATAGAAAATCATATCGTATTTGGTAGGTATGCCATTTCTATATCCCTGATCAGGGGAAAGTAAACTATTGTAACCAAATATGTTGATGTTCTTGACCAGATTTGTTACGATTAATTCGGATTTATATCTCAAATTTCACTGTGACCTATAACATTGATAAATCAATTTTCCGTTTCTCTTTCTATCCGGAAGCAACGTTCAATTAAATTTTATCCTGATTAACTGATTCAACATTTGCTGAAAATAATTTTCAAGTGACCCTATGCGACGATAACTTTCAGCTATTGGAACGGAGGAAAAGAAAAGATAATTTACAATAAATTTGAATAAGCGCGCCGTAGGCGATGTTATTCTAATAAATTTAAAGATTCATCGTTTTTGTTACAAAACTCGGTCACTTTTAGGATGAAATGATATTTCGGATTACATAATTGTTTTATATGATCACAAATTGATGTAAAATAGAAACTCGTTAAAACCTTTCTATTTAACTATTAAACACTTGTAAACATAATCATATGCAATGTATAACAATGACCATATAAATATGCAATGTTTACAAGTGTTTGTTCCGATTTATTTTATGATACCTCCATACTTGTAATGTTAATTTATGTGAATGCTATTAATTTTATATATCATATTAACTGCTAATATTTATTAATTATTATTAATTTAATAACTGAAAATTTTTGTATGCGTGGTGTCCAAATTTTTGTCTAAATTCCTCCAGGGGATAGATATCTTTTTAAACTTATTTTTTAATTTTAAAATAGAAATATCATCACAACTATTGATTTTTAAGTGCTAATCATCTGGTACTTTTTTAAAGAACTTGAAAAAACCTTTATTGTCTAGCATTAACCGTTTTCGAGTTATACCTATATAAAATTAGGCAAAGTAATGCTAATTTTTGTTGTTTTTTGATAGAAGAAAGCAAAATAAAAAATTAAACATTTTTAATAGGTGTTAATCAAAAAACTTAAAAGCCACAGTCGTGAAGTGATGTGACCGCAGGTTGAGTTACAGGGCAGAAATTCTGAGTTCAAATTGCGAACCTCGCAGAATTTTTTCGCCCGGCCTTCCAGTGGACATCTACATTAGGCTGTGGTGAAGTGCTAATAACCCAGTAGTTGATTCACGTTAAGACCTCTAGCCACAGGGGTAAAAAAAACTTAAGTTTGTGCCTTTAAAATTTCACAGGAGCATTTATTAAAAACCTAAAAATTAATCTTACAATAAAAAATATTTAAAAATACTGAGAGGTAATTTTTCCTAATTTAATTTTTACAGGTTTCCTTATTATCATAGATTTGCAATTGGATCAGGAGATCCAATTTGATTTTTGTAGACCACAATTTTAATAAGGATCATTCTAAAGCCGCATTAGGCAGCATAGGTAAGGATAATGAAATGAAAAATAGGTATAAATTGTTACTCTAAAATTGTGTGTCAAATAATAGATTTTCCAAAAACCATCAAATGGATTCGCAGAGTGAATTTTGAAATCTTTAGTTGTAGAATAAAATTAAAATTTCATTTAATTTAAATGACCCAATATTAAGTGGAACTCTAATATATTTTATTTATTTATTTTTTTACTATTAAAACTATATATTAGATGATCCAGAACTAAGTAAGTCAAGGGAGAGCTCGAGTTCTAAATTAAATCAATATTTTACAATTTTTAAATAATTTCATTTTCATAGGAGAGGTGGCTTTAGTCCTAATAGGCTATTTTCTCAGTTTAGCCCTTATGGTTCTCATCATCCTGAAGAATCAGTATAATACATGTTCATTCAGCTAAGGATAGCTTAGCAACTAAAAGGATTACTTAGAAATTGCAAGTTTAAGCATATAGTCCAACTTCTTTTACTGTTATTTCATTATAATTTCGACCCATTATTAACATTTAACAGGTATTAAAAGCTTGCAAAATTTATCCGGACTCTTTGGAAGGCAACCTTTCAGAGATTTAGTAAAAACTTTTTGAAAAGCTCACGTCGTCGTGTGATAACTGGGCAACGTACAAAACAAAAACAACAATAAACCAATAAATCAATAAGCATTTGGTAAAGTGTGTCAGCAGTAAATTCGATTTGAGTCAAGATGGTGTGGCCTCCTTTGCAAATGGCAAGACATTTAAATGCCGAAATTAAAGGATGCTGTTCATCCAGAAACCAAACGTCCAAACAATTGAACCATTGTGCCAACATTTTCCGTAACCTTTCCAATAAGCAAATATAAAAAAGGTTGAAGGCTTTCTAAGTCCTTGCCTGTGTTTACAAATCACCAAAATATATCAAATTCTGTTGCAGTTATCACCAAGATCATACATTAACCTTCGCAGTAGCGAAAATTTTCCAACTTGGAGTACCAAAACCGGGTCATTAGTGTCCTACTATTTAAATAACTAATTTATGCTTTTTTAAAAATTTATTTAGGTTTTTTAACTATTATATTTAAATTAAAATGTTTTTAAACCAAGATAAAAAAGAAACACCGTTTATTCAATAAATACAATGAATTGTGGTACTGCAAATGTTAAGCCACATTTCTGTCCTAATTTTGTTTGTGATGAACGGATTCTCGATCTAAATATGAATGTCTAACAAAAAAAAAAGCAACGTGACAAGTGGCAGCCATCCACAGGAAGAAGATGACTTGGGTCAGGTATTCCACAGCAAGGAACGAACTAATTTTTTTTTTTTTGTGAAAACTGTAATTAAGTATTGCTAGTTATTTTAAGAATTGCTGATTACGATGATTAATTATAAATAAAAAAACCTGTAGCCAATTTAACAGATGGTGGTTGTAATGCAACCTGACGTTGAGTGAACTTTTTGGGTCTTTCAAAAAAAAGTGGATTAAACAGAAAATATTTCTGTGCACTTTAAAAATATCGACATTATTACATTGCGTGCTGATAAAAATTTTAAACATAATTTGGATCCACGTTACGTAAATAGAACTTTTGATTTGATTGATTCTACAAATTTTAAGTTGTTTGAATTTAAGTGACCTCACACTACTTTACTTTTATAAAAAATGATTTACATTGACTCTTTCACGCATTCATACTATTTTGCAAGTCATGAAATTAGTTGGTAATTATTTATTTTTGTAGGCAATAATTGCATAAATTAATTTCGTTACCTTCTAGATTTACGATAATGATATCCTTTAGGATTAAAAAAATATCAATGGAAATGAAAGAAACTCTCTTACTTGTAAAAACTTCCCATTTTCGCCTTCATTGGGTTAATTGTAGATTTTTTATTACCATTCGTTTCGTCACTCATCTTCGCTTCCTTGTCACTTAATTTCAGGGTAAAAAACTAATTTAACTACCACCAATTTTGTAATTTCACATACGAACACACCGTTAACGTTTCGATAGCTCACACACGAACTTAAAATTGATTTGTGTGTCCACCACAGGTGTGATAAGATATCTAGCAAATGTCCCGAATGCAATGCTTAAAATAAAATTAGAGTTATGTGAAAACTTTAACTCATCAATTTAAAACTTTTGATCATGCAGTGACAAATTGCATTTTACCTAGTACATATCTTGAAGGGTTGCAGGTTATAGAGAATTGCAAAATATTTAAAAAAAAAATTTAAGTAGATACAGGGTGACGCAACAATATGTGGTTCTTTGTTCAAAACATAAAAAAAAGTAATTAAAAAATTTAAAATTATTTTAATTGGTTTTAGAAGCTTAATAAAATTTTTCCTAAGCGTTTTCCTCAAACACTACAAACTATGTTAGGAAAAATTGTAGAAGAGAAAATTTAAAAATAAAAATTAATCATTCCTACCTTATTTGTCTGGGAAACTCCTACATCTGGAACGATGGCCCAAAATAATTTCTTCTAGCACTGAGCTGGACCATTTTCTCACAACACTATCACTGAAACTTTAAATTATTGTCTCTAAACGACTAAATGTTTTTCGTTTGTAGGTGAAAATTGTAGAAATCAAGTTTTCCGCAATTACCGGTAATTATTGCACAAAAATCACTCGCGTTTTTTAAAATGAACACTACGAAAATTCCGAAATTAATAATTTTGTAGGAGGAAATTTTGATAGCAACAGGCACTACTTAAAATAAAAGCCAAATGTGCAGGTTAAAACTTGTCATTCTTTGTTTTTATATGACGACGTCCAATGTCCTATTAGTCATTTTGTATTTTACGTGAAAATTTAAAAAATGAATCACAAATTTGTTTACAAATAATGCGATTAATGTAACATAAAAAGTATTCAAAAAATATTTAATGTAGCCTGTTGTAAATTTACAGAAGAGTGCAGGGGGATGTTTTACTAAATATTCCCGTTTTATTGTCTCCTCTCTCATAGCGCCTGGTTATATTATAAGTAGTAGTAAAAGCATTGAAAATAATAGTAAAAAATGTTTTGAAATTTGAAGAAAACTTAACAAATTATACATAACTAAAGAGGCTGTTAAAATTTGTAATTAAGAGGAAGTCAGACAAAAATTTAAGAATTAAAATTAGCAAGTTTTAGGGATTTAGAGATGAACCAACCAATTTATATGCAAGTTAATACAGTGAACTCTAATTATTTCAATTTACAATTAAAAAATTTGTGACCAAAAAAGACATACATACAACTGACCGAAATATTCTATTCTGTCAGACTTGATTATTTATAATTATTTGAACCTCATTTTGGAAAAACAAATTCACCAATTTAATTAGAAAATCATTAATTAAATGCATTGCAACAATAAAACAATTGAGCGGCCGGATCATAAAACAAAATCAAATTAAACGTGGGAAATCTTTCCCTTCTCTGAGGTTCATTTTTAACTATCCTATATTTTAATTTATTTTATTGCTTACTTATTTACAATTAAACCAAATTGAATAAGTCGATATGATAACTCATCAATCTTCATCCCTATAACTGAATTATGGCATTTAAAACTTCACATTTTTCTACAGTATACAAGCAAATTACATATTTCCAAATTTAGTTAAAAAGAGACCAACATCTGAAATTCAAATTTTATTTGAAAATTAATTAATTGAAAGGGAGTGAAATATTATAAATAAAGAAAGGCGTGTTAAGCAGATACATTACTGATTCACCCTGTATAAAATTAGGCAAATCGTCCATAGCACTGTATCGTAATTTTTGATTATAATTACAAACTAAATAATTATTTTTATTAACTGTCGATAAGTAATCTTGCATATTTCCGTTTAAAAAAATAAATTATTAAATTTCGTAATTGTGAAGGGTTATCCTTCTAATTAAGTGAAATGACTGTAATTATTTAAATGGTTGCTACTTTGTAATTACGTTCGCCATGGTAAAATGCTCGAACTGGAGAAACCAAACGGAATTTCCGCTCCATACAAAGCTGCGGTCACACCAAGCCACTGTTATGATATGAATTGTGTAACGAACGGTGATAATTTCCACTCCCATTTATTGTCGAAATGATAAAAAATTTGGTAAACTGAAACAACAATAATATAAAAGGCAATTAATTACGAGTACGG
The DNA here is from genome assembly GCA_905340355.1 of Rhagonycha fulva. Classification (NCBI taxonomy): domain Eukaryota; kingdom Metazoa; phylum Arthropoda; class Insecta; order Coleoptera; family Cantharidae; genus Rhagonycha; species Rhagonycha fulva. Next base: position 1,895,285 of record HG996559.1, read on the forward strand.
AATTCTTCTTTTTAATTATCTAATAAGGCCATTAAAAATTAAAATATTGCACATAGGTAGGTATAGCACTTTTGTGTGAGAATCCCACTCCTTGTTTGGCAAGTAGCCTCCAGAAGACTCTTTTTGAGGATATCCCTTTCACTAACATGTCTTGAAGATGCACTCTTCAGTTTCAGTTGGTAGTTAACTCGCAATCATGATTGGTGTTAGTGTGTTTATTTTTTTAGGTGAGTAAAATTATTTAAGAAAAATTATGTCATTGTGAAGTGCTTCATTGAGAATTTTTCGGGGTGTATCATCATTCGGCACGGAATTTACATATTTTTACATAAGTAAGAGTGAAATTATTTCGTTTATTTAACGGGATCTGTCGTACATACCTAGAAATACATAATATTTATATTAAAAGTTATCATCATAAATTTGATTTAAATTTTTTTGTTTAAATTCCATTCAAAAATTATATATTTTTTTGGTTAGTGTTGAAAATTATATAATGGATGAACCACTCTCCCAAGCAAGACAATACATTAATTATCTTCTGTAGTTCACAAGGATACAATTTCATTAAATGAGACTTGCTTGCTTTGTTTGAAAGCATGAAAATTGCAAAATTTTAATTTAAATATTAGTTTGCACATCAGTTACGCACGTTTTTCGGATTTAATATGTCGTAATGATATATTCACATGTTTACTTATTTTATTACTTATCTATTACCCATTATTCACACCCATAATTATTGGTTACACTTCACCGCGGAAGTCTATAATCTATGCGTTTTACGCTTCCAATGCAATTTTTAATTACTGCAAATTTAAAACGGTTAATAATGCGTTTCCAAGCTTGAAATCGTTACAAAAATATTAAAGCTATTTGATTATCTAAAAGGTTGCTTCCGAATGAGACCGTGCCAACGCCAGCGGCCAATCTCACCCCAATATAAATTTTTTCGAATTAATAAATGTTTGGCAATCTGAACATTTCAATAGAATTGATTTCAAAAATACTGATTAAAATAATCTCTTACAAAAACTTTATTTAACATTAAATATGTAAATAGCATAATTCGGAAAACACTCATATAAAAATCCAGATTCTGTTTTTGATTTACAGACCCGATTTATTGCAATTTATAGATCCATTGTTACCTTCATACCTTAATTAGCAAACATGCTAACAATTAGACAATCGCTAATTAAATTATCTGTAATAAAATTTGTCGAATTTAAACTTAAACACTTTAACCTACTTTCAAGTATTAAATTTTTACGTTAATTAAATTTAAATATGTTTTGTATGAGAATTTAACGAAAGAGTGTATGGCATTGTAATAATTTAATTAACTTTTCTATACAATTTTAAACAAAAAGATTTTAATTCAAGATTGTTTTTTTTCCTTGTGGGGAAAGTTTAACAACTTTTTTTTTCAAAAAAAAGAAAAATGTTAAATATTTCGGGGACTTAAGTTTTACAACACCAAAATCTTAGATTGCAAGATAAGAATGTCAGCTATAACTCTAAGAAGATAATAAATTCTAAACTTAATTATCCGAAAAAATAATTTATTAACTGATGCTCTTATGAAATCGGAATTATGTAACCGTATAATTTATTTTTTTTTCAGCCATAAGCGCGGAACTTAGTTTCGCTCAGTTTTACAATAATCGGCCCTATCCGACCTACAGTTTAGAAAATATGCCGGATACTGGATTTTCCTGCAGGGATAAAATCCTTGGAGGATATTACGCCGATTCAGAAACACAATGTCAGATGTTCCATGTTTGCGTGAAAGTTTCCGGTGTTGGGGTAAGAATAATACTAAATTTTGTAATTAGGTAAAACGGAACCCACCCTTAATTTTTTACAAGTAGGTATAAGTGGAGGACTCTCAAATTTTAAGGTGCTAATTGGGTTGGTTATTCAATCCCATCCTACGAGTGGGGGGTGCAAATTCTATTTGTCTATAGTTCCCACCCTAACTCCACTTATGCGTTTAAGTTGGTTCCATTTTGAAAAACCGTGTTTAATTTTGACCCGTTTCAAAAATAATTTTTTTTTTAGATTCAAGATTTCCGTTTCTTGTGCCCAAATGGAACCGCATTTGATCAAGATCATCAAATATGTGCTGATTGGGACGACGTCGATTGTGACGCTGCCACGCTCTATTATTCCAGTGACAACTTTGACCTCTACCGTATTGGATCAGGTATGTTTAACAATTTAAAATGTTGGAAAGATTTTAAATTAAATTTTTAGGTTTTGAATCAAAATCTGTCAAATATGGCGAAGATGAAGAATCGTTCGGTCTACAGAGAGCAGAATCTGGCGATATTAGGCTAAACAGAGAACAACAAGTTCAAAGGGTTAATCAACAAAAAGAAAGCAAACCTAAACCTAAACCTAAAGCAACTACACAACAATTTACTACTACTACCACCACCACCACACAAGCTACTAATTATTATAATAACAATAATAATAATAAGAACAACAGAAATTATAATTCTGAAAAAGATAACAGCGAAAAAGATTTATTCAGAGGTTCTAGTAGTTCAAACTTTTTCAATAATCGCAATGGTGGAAAGGAAGTCGAAGAAGAAGATGATGATGAATCTCCTGCTAACGTAAACGTTAATCAAGATAACGATTTTTATCAAAGGAGAAAGATAAACCGCAATCAAAATCGACGACCAGTTGAAGAGGAAGAGAAAACTGAAAGACCTAGTCGACCATCCGTATTTTCCAATAATTTTGCTGGAAGCAGTTACGTTCCAACCACGGCTCGTCCAACAACAGCACCTGCAAATAATGAGCAACAACAGCACAATCAACGAACAAGGCAAAGAGGCCGTGGAAACTTCCAATACAACAACGCTAATACTTTCAGACAAAGCAATGAAAGAGGTAGTGATGGAGATGATGGACAATACAGACAGCGAGATAACGAAGGACAGTACCGCGATACTTCAAATAACGGTAGATTTAATTCGAGAACAACTCAATTTGTTGCAAGCACCCCAGCCCCATTTAGACAGACACAAAAATCAAACAACAATAACAACGACTTTTTCAACAAACAAAATACCAGAGATGAATTCACAAGTCAAAGAAATCAATTCAATCAACAATCATCGTCGGCCGTAACCTCCAACGTTCCAAGCAAATCAACCGAAAATTATCCTTCTCACTTCTTACAACAACAAAAGCAAAACGAAAATTATCAATCAACTCCACAAAAACAAGTTAAATCGTTCGAAAATTATCCTTCTACGCCGTTCAAACAAAATGAAAATTTCTCCTCTCAGAAACAAACGAAAGAAACGGAAAACTACCCAACAACAACATCCTTCAATTTCAACCACAACCGTAATACGCAATCTCAAGACCAATATTCGAATTACGAAACCACAAAGTCGAAAGTGCCCGATTTCTCAAACAATTTCAACAGTAAAAAAGTACCCCTTTCAAGCAGCAAGCAAACCGAAAATTATCCAACAACGTTCTCCCCTAAAACAACCCCTTACAAAAACGCTTATACCACGACAGTTACTCCCAAACCTTCCAACCCCCAAACAAGTCAACAAGCGACACAGTTCACCAGCAATAAATTCTACAGCCAATTTAGCCAATCGACGAATTTTAATCAGAACGATAACACCAAGTCGACCAACAGCCAGACAACTTTTAACAACCAACCTTCATCGAACAAGCAAACCACGCAATACAACTCTCCAACTTCTCAAAAGCAAACCACCCAACATACCCAATACACTCCAACCGTTCCTAGAATAACAACTCCTTCGTATTCTTCAACGACCCAATCAAACGTAAGACAACGAGCAAACAGGTACGATGAAACCCAATACGATGATGGCTCCTACGATCGCAGGTACGAAAGTGACGATAAAGATAACAAGGAAGATGAGGTTTTCAAAACAGCACACAGTTTTAACATTGCCAGCAGTAAAAATGAGTATTTCCAAAACAATAAAGCTGCATCTACAACACAAAAACCAAGACCCTTCTCCGTGACACCCAACTCGAGAGGAACAGATTTCACAAAATCTTCATCGAAAGGAAATGATTACACTTCAAAAGGAACCGATTACACGTCAAGAGGAACAGATTACACTAAACCATCACCTAAAGTAACAGATTTTAGCAAAGTAACTTCTTCGAAAGGAACCGATTATACCAGACCATCGAGTGATATAACTTCCTATACGCGAACAACAGCGAATAATAATAATAGTAACAAGCCATCTCAACCTGCCCCAAAACCCACCGCTAAAACGACAAACGTTTCTTCCCCCAACAAGAAAGTTAAAGATGTAAGTTATGACTACGCTTACTATGATTCAAATATTGGAAGTGATCACGAATACGACATTGGAGTAGAATTTACAAAATCCGACAAAATTAAGGACAAGAAGCAATAAATAGGATGAATGTTTGATAGTATTATTGTATAAATGTTAAGCTTTTTTGTTATTTTTTTAAATAATTATTATTTACAACTGAAATAAATTAATAAATTTTTCAACTTTCTTATTTACTGATGTGTGTGAGCCAGTTTGACATTGTACATATTATTTTATAATAAATTGTTGTTAAAATATAGGGTTCAATTATTTCTGCAAAATTTGAAGAGCTTATGGTTTTCTTCTGTTCCGGTTTTTCATTTCTTTTAAATTTAAGCTTGTATGTACAGCAGGAAATAATACAGAAAATTCTTTTTCCATGACTTGAAGACATAAAAATTGCAGTTCTATCACATCTTTATAAAACCACATTGCAGTTGAGATTATGATGCTCCAATGATTGAATATTTGATGAGTTTATCTATATTTTTATTTAGGTCTGAAAAAGCTAATGATTTACGATCGTACGTAAGTAGTAATATCAAAACTCGGTGACTAATTAACGTTAATTTGAGTTTATTTTCTTCCACTTTATTTGGAATCTGAGAGCGTTCCCGATGTTCCCACATTTTTGTGACAAGGGTAGACATGGAAACACTGATCTAGCTAAAATTGGGATAAATAAATATTTAAAAAATTTTGTAGTTTATTTACTCCAAAGATTGGATTTTCCTCCTGGATCTGGATCTGGAACCTGGACCCCTCAGTTTCACATTCATTTCTTTATATTCTACACACAATACCATTTAGTAAACGGTCTGACCTGCATAGCATTTGAATCTAGCTAATACGCCAATGGTTGGAGGTCGTACTTAATTATTACGAGATTTAGATATTACAAAGATTTAGGTCTTTATATTTCACTTGGTTGGCTTTCGGTAGCCTTACCTTAGTTGATGCGACTCGGGATTTGGCTTCGCTACTTCCAGATCATCAGCTTAAAATTTGATTTCTCTTTATGATATATTTTATTTATTGGTAATGAGGTAATTTCTTCATTCAGGACGAGCTTAACTTTGTATTGAGCAATAAGAATAAAAAATCATCTATTATGGATGAGATTCAAAAATGTTGCTACTAGAGAGTCGTTTCAAAATGTAAGGGAATGATTTGTTTTAAGTAGTAGCCATTTTTAGAATACCACGAGTTTTCTTTATGCTCCTGTTGTTATAGCTACCGCCAAATAACTCACATTTGAAATGGTGGCTGAGAATCTGCTGACTAAGACATCAGAAATTGAGATATTCCCAAAGTCAGTTTTCCATTTAGCCTCCACTTCTACAATATTTAAATAATTCAATGTAGGTATGTACCTATAATATACCATAAGATAACCTTAACGTAATTGAGAGCTTCCATTTCGTTCTCAATTATGGCAGTGCTACATAAGTCGTATTTATATTGTCGTATATTTTTTTGGATGAAGAAATTTATTTACTTCATTTTATTTTATATTTCTATTTTATTTTGTAAATTTAAATTGTTACGCCTCTGGTGTAAGAGCTGAGGTGGGGAAAGTTTTGATTTGGAGTGCGAAAAGGAGACTTGCGAGCGATCCACGGAGCTGGGAGGTCGCGATTTTGTAGTTTGAGAGTTTCAATGTAAATTTTTGCATTAGTTATAATAAAATTTGAGTTTAGCGAAAGTTTTGTGTGATTTTTATTTCTTTTAGAAGAAAAATATAATTTTTAAAATTTCAAGTTTTATTTATTGAAAATCGACTGCAAATGTGCGATTGGTAATTTTGGATTGATAATTCGATGTCAATATATTCTGCTCGTTTTATGTTATAAACATTTAATTCCACTTTGGACGAATTTCCAAGCTTTTTAATAGTTTCAAGCAAATTTTGGTTAATGAAACTACTGGTGGGGTGAATCTAACCATGGCAATGGTGGTTTTCATCTCATTTTTTAGTTGATCATATGGACATCAATAAAATGAAAATTTTATTCAATGTGACAGTTTTACCTATGGGCAAATATTTTCATATTTATCAGTCAGTTCTATGGAATGATATGAAAAGCTTCACAACCATTCACAGGCGATTTGATTTTTATTATACTTTAGACGATGAGACATCAATTTTTCAAACATGCTAGAAAGTATTAAAATAAGGAATAGAACAAATTGTAGCAGAAGGATGGGTTAAATTGCAGTTATTCATAATTTTAATTCTATAATCGGTTCCTATCAGCAAGTAAAACTATAACTTTTAACATTTTAAAACAAAAATCTACACTTTCCTAATAAAATGTACCCTACTAATAAACCAAAAACCATATGTACAAAATTTATTCAAAATTTATAAAAAATATACATAAAATAGTTTAGTGACTAAAGAGTATTTTAGAAATTTTTTTTATGTCACATTCTATCTTGTAACAATCTGTACAAAATTTTATAAAACTTAACAGTTCAAATAAAAAATTGTTGTTCAACTAAACAATAAATAAATAAACTTTTCAACTTTTTAAACGCATCTCATCGGTTTCTCTTTGCTACATACCAATTTTTCATCGTCAAAATAAGTTCCAAAATCACAAACAAATTTCATATCGACCATTTGAGTTCTTTTGTAGCCCCACGTGCAATAGTGAAAAAGTCTACAATCGCGAGGATCAGAATAAAATTGATGAACTTTTTTATCAAAGCAATTAAAAGAGAATCCTCTTCCTCTCAAGTCTTTTCGCAATTCGACTCGAATTAGTTTGGAAAGTGGGGTGGTACTGAACACAATTTTTGTGTACTTTGCTTTAGTTGGGATTACACTTTTTAGAAGTGGCGCGATTGTGATATAAGTTTCGGTGACTTCGTTTTCAATGGTTATTGGGATGGATGTTGTTGTGGTTGGATATTTCTTCTTCATTAATTCTGCTAGCGGTTTAAGTCGCATTTTGTTAATGGGTTTAATTTTGTTATTAATTTCACTTAATTGTTTTTCTCCTTCACTGAAATTACTCTTAAGTACACTGTTTAAGTTACTCACAATTCTATTATTTACTATGTTTATTGTTCTTTGAGGTTTGGTTACTTTTGGATTATATTTTCGCGAATACCAAGGAGGTCTTGTTTTTAAATTTTGGATTTGATTGGTTGTTGATGTTTGAGCTAAAGTCGTGACATCTGGCAAAAATGAGGTTGTTTCCCAATTTTCAACAGATGTGGAAATTGGAGATGTGGTAGAATATTCGTAGTTGTCCGTTGTAGTTTTCAGTTGCAAGAAAATATCACCACCGATGGTTGTCGTATCTGGTTCAATCCCGGTGGTACTTAAATATGAAACATCTGTCGGTGTAGGAATTTCAGTTGATGTTAAAATAAAATCCTTAGTAGTGAAATCAAAAGTAGTCGAAGAATGACCTTCTTCGGTCGAATTATCATCCATATTAGTAACATAATCCAACTTTTCTGTAGTTCCATCTAAAACCATCGATCTTTTTATATTTTCGGTATTATAGCTGGTGGAAGGTTCCTGATATGTTGAGGGTTCGTAATTATCGTTCAAATAATCCGGATAATCTGCAAAATCGAAACCTTTCTCATAATGATGTACAGATTCAGTTTTGTTTTCCAAATCCACAAAGTTTTCGATTTCGTTGGCGGGTTCTTGAGTAGTACTACTCTCCGATTCGAATTCTTCTTCATAATCTAAATTTTGTTCAATTGAATTTTCTGGTTCTACTTGACCATCAAATATTTCTTTTCTTAAATTAAATTTAGTAACTGGGGCTGACGTATCATCCTCAGCAATAACGTTTTGTAAAGTCGTAGTCAAAAAAGCTTCCGAAATATTTTCAGTAGAAATTTCACTTTGTTCGTCTTTTTTATTTTCTTCGTCAAATTTGACTTCTTCCAGTTTAGAGAAAGTTACATTTTTTGTAATACTTTCGTGCTTTGCATGATTAGCTATACCTTCCTTTATGTTTAACGGTGATAATTCGTGGTTAATCACCGCAATATCTAAGGGTGGAATTTTAAAGTTTGGGGATGAACCTTCCTTTTTTTTATACCATTCAAACAAAAATTTTAGGAGATCTGCCGCTTCTTCTTCGTTGTTAATTAAATCCTCCTTGTTTAGAGCGCTCCGTTTGTGTCGTAAACTTTTGATCTTGGGTACGTCGTGAAAAAAGGGATCCAAAATTACGTCTTCTTCTTTGTAATCGTCGTAGGAAGGTGGTGACGGTCCTAGAAGGTGAGATGCTCCGATGGTGCCTAAGGAATAATTTAAACGTCGACCGTTGTTGTCGCTGACGCTTGCACTTGCACTGATTACCACGCGAGGAGGTGCGTGGTGGTCGTGAGTGAAACGTTTGCTTTCGCTGTGGTGTGAGACGCTGAAGGGTGATGGAGAGCTAAACGATAAAGGTGATAAAGTTGGGAAGAGCGGTAAAGGTAGTTGAGAATATTTTTCGGTTTCAGGCGATTTCGTGGTGGAGAAGTGGTATTTGGGCTGCCTAGAAGTGGTGGTGGTGGTGATGGTGGTTTGATACGGATGGTTTTGGACCGAATTAGAAGAGTAGTTACGTTTGTTTAATTGGTAGTAGTAAGGATGGGTTGGACTACCTTCGAGTAAATCCTGGTTATTTCTGGATTGTTGATAGTTGAAACCGTAATTTACTTCTTTTGGGGTTGCGTGTTGAGTTTTATAACGGTTGCGATCGTTGTGTGTTAATCCGTAACTTACTATCGATTTTGGAGTTAAAACAGTTTGAGAGAGCTTGTAATCGTCGTCGTCATCATCTTCTTCGATTGGATTATAGTTGGTAGAAGAATTTTTAGTGGATAGAGAAACGTGGTGTGGTTCGTCCTTGTAATTGGTGTGGGTGGTAATGGTGACCTTTGTATTTGATTCGCTGTTGCTAAAACTTTGATGCTGGAAGGAAACTGGAACTTCTGATCTTACGATGTTTGGTGGTGCACCAGCATTCAGACTAACGTTAATTTCTTCAGGATTAAAGCGAATATCGGGATTATTAGCGACTGGAAAGTGATGTGAGGTGATAACGGTTTCCACTCTTAAAGTTGACGTAGGTGAGAAAGTGGTTGTGTAAAATGGAAGGACCGTAGGTTTGGAAATTGAAGATCTTTTAGTTGTTGATGAAACAGTCGTAGAAGGTGCCGAATAACTTTTTTCGTTGTCTTCGGAAGAGTCTTCTAAAATTAAAAAAAGCATCATTTTATGATAACAAAGCGTGTGATTCTCTTACCTTCCAAAATAGGTGGTTGGGTATTACCATACAATTCCAAATTCAAACTGTAGAATTGTTCCGATTTTGAACAATCAACTTCGTCTATTCTTTCGCATACTCTGGTTTCCTAAAAATAAATGATTTAGTACGGATGGATCGAGAAAGGACGGGTATTGAACCTGATCGAATACAGTTCCATTAAGGCAAAGAAATCGTATGTCCATGGGTTCGTCGAGCTGACCTATGGTACAAACATGGAACATTTGACAATTTGTTTCCAAATCCGCATAGTAACCACCAATCACCTTTCCAACGCAGGTAAAGTTAGTGTCCGGCAAGTTATCAAAATCCAAATACTAAAAAATAACAACAATATTAATCTAAACAACTTTTATTAAAATTCCTCGTATAATTTTAATTAAAACATTAGTGAAATATTTCTAAATTAACTATTACATGAATCATCACATAACGGATGAATAATTAAATATTTAAGTTCATTCATTGTGTTCTTATATGAACATGTAGTAATTTTTGTAATTGCGTTTGAATCCCACGTCCAATAAAAAGTGTTTGGGTACAGATTTGAAAATTATCATAAATGGAAATTTTTGCTATCGAAACTTCCGATTATGAAAGATGTTCAAAATCAATAAACCACCTTTTCGTGACCTTGAAAATAGATTATTTTCGTAAAGAAAATTCTCAAAAACTTAGAACTTTCTCAAATAACCCCAAACAAAAGGAGTAGAAATTTGTTTAATATTTCATTGAGCAGGACCCCCCAGTTTGCAATTTTGAACAATAAATCGTCGAGTGATCACGATCAACCTGTTTATGTTAAATTAATTGTATCTTGCTTAATTTTTTGATAATTTCACTTTCTCTGTAAAACATTTCGACTCTAAGGTAATACAGAGATAATTTATAAAAGGTCATTGTGTTTGACAAACGCTAAATAACATATTATGTGGTCTGATAAACAATTAACCTTTTAACTTTTTGTTATTTAAACTTTTAATAGTTTCTTAATAATGGCATTTACTTTTGCGTACATCCAATTTTAATTTTTTTATTAATCATGAAGTTATATAATTACGAATTTCTGTGTGCGTTCTTAAAAAAATTAACAATTTGTTCCGATAGGGGGATTCCTCAAGATATCGATTAAGCTTTTTTCCTATTCTAATTTTAAAACAATTTCTTGGTAAATTAAACAAAATTTTAAATATTACGTCATAATAATATGTAAAATAATTTAGTAAAGGAAAGTGATCGTGAACTGCAAATGAAATCGAGTGTGACAGTTTCACTCACTAACCGTACTTGGGTTTGAATATTTTATGTGTAATGGACCTATCGATGTCTTATTTAATGCAATAACAATTGACAATTTGCTTTTAATAAAACGTTTTTTGAGTTACGCCGACGGCTTAACAGCTTAACCGTTTCAATTACAATGCTTACACTAATCGGCCTGGGTAGTCGTGCGATTACATGGCCGGTCAAGTTTTGTATTAATAAGACTAATTATTAATAAGTTATACTTACTCCTGGTTCGAGCGATAATACCACAAGGCAGTTAAATAGAGAAAGAAGTAATCCAAAAAGACCTGAAACAAAATGTTACTTTAATAAAGTTCTTGTTTCGTTCTATCAGGTTTTTTAAATTCGTCACTCTTCCCACTAGTCCTCAATAGTTCATAGACATTAAAATCTATGTGATAATGTTATTGCACTTTTAGAGATAAACTTTTTATCTTTAATAAAGCAAAAAATTTTTCTAAATGCTTTAACTTTTCCAATTACATGCAACTGATGATGATTCATTATGATGATGAAATAAAATGTGTTTTATGCTAGGTTACCCTTTTTGAATTTTATAGATTAAAATTATAATTATAAAATTATATTGATTTGCCTTTTTACTAAATATTTCAAATGATTTGATTACAATTTTTCTATCAAATTCGAGTTATATTCAAATATTTAGATGGACCAATGGAGGAACCTATCAAAAGTGACAATTTTTTTTTGAAAATTATTAAATTTAAAAAAACAAAAACAATTAAAGAATATTAAACCCAGTGGATACTAATGACAAGTCCAAAATTACAGGTTGAGTAAATAAATCGCATCTTGGAATAAGGGACTTGAACTTCGTTGAAGAACTCTGAGAAAATTAAGAAAAACTTTTCTGCGCCCTAAAGTTTCTTCTCAATAAAAACTTTATTGCTTTTGGCTGTAAAGATATTTGGTTAATTTTTTTTTTAATATGTGTTAGATTTAGTTCTCTTTATGTATGGATGCAGTAATGGTACACAAATTTATGTTGAAAAAGTATATAGAACATAAAATAGTAAAACATATCAATTAAAATAGTTATTCCACTTTTTCGTCTGCTTCCACATCATCAGTTGTGAACCAGTTAATCAAGGAGTAATTCAAAAAATCCTGGTGCTTGTTAAAATGTAAGGCTCAAGCTTCTTCATGTCTTTTAGTTTATTTTAAAGAAACTTTTGCAGTTGTTATAAAAAGATTCAATGCTGTTCCTATCTATTAATAAAATTGTAAGCTTTAACTATCTTCGGAGGTGACAAAGTAAAACTGAAGTGATGGAAGCTGGCAATCCCAAATTAAAGTTTATCTTAATTTTTCGTTTTCACCTTGGTTTTAATAGACACTTTTCTTCTTTCTGAAGTGGTTCAGCCACCATCTTTTTAAGTTTAGTACGTCGTCAGCTTGTACCTCTTTGATTTGAAAGTTTTTTTGAGCTTTTTGAGTTGTGAATGATAAATAATCTTTGTAAGTTGCCTCGTAGAGTACTTGTGTCAAATTTCTTGTACTTCTTTTTTATTTTACTAAAATTACGATTATACGGCACTCGTAATTAAGAAGCTGTGTTATCTAAACGGAAAGCAGTGCTTAATTTTTTTAAAGAGCTGGAAGCAAAAGGCAGTTTTGATGATGCATAATTTTTGTTTTTCCCTGCACACTTACTAAAGTTTTAACATTTTTGGAGCTTTTCGTCTAAATCTAACTTAAAGGACCAAAATTCGTTTAATTAATTTAATTTAAAAATTACGTTGCATCCTGTGTAAATAGAATAATTTTGTTCCAATTAATTGTTTAAAAAGTCATACACTTTTTGTTTCATTTGGGTCGAATTTTGACGTGTTAACATTTATAGCTTCTGACGACCGATTTATAAAATTCTGTGCGAAATTCAAGTGGAAGCTATGTCTGCTTGCGTCTACCTTGCAGCTAACTTTAGATTGATGTGTGGAAAATTAATTAGAAACGACAGTTTCCTCATGGATAAACGTAGGCGAGAAAATTCCTAGACCTTCATCAGTTAATTTTACAACTTAATTTTTTCCTGTTTTGAAATATTAGTGAAATATTACACATTTTTCTTCCTCAAGTGCTAAACACTAAACCCAAAGGGGCTTACTAGGAAATTCTTGATAAGGTGGTTTTCCGTAGCCTTTCTCATAGTCTACAGATAGTTCTTGAACTTTCAGATCATAGTAACGTAAATGCAGCTCTAGAAATGTTAGTGCGTAAGCACAGTTAGTCTTCCACGAACATTAGGAAGATTTTGTTCTCTTTACTTTTTCTTATTGTTAATTTTTAACAGTAATGTGCGGTTCTAGCCTACCATCAAAAGCTAGAACGTCCTACTAGACCAACGACCCGATTGCTGAAATTAGCACCAGAACCCTCAATGATGATTGTGCAAGCAAAAATTATATGTTTCAAAATATGGGGTGCTCCGTCGATGAATCAATCAAAAATGCCAAGGATATTTCTATCTCGATCCTCCCAGCAAGGTCTAGATCGATGTAAAACAAACCTGCTTTAATAGAAATTAAATCTTTGGTATGTTTGTATTCGAACCGTCCCATCAACGGAATTTCCAGATCATAAATACACCTTTAATTGAAAAGGTTAGTAGGCTCGTTAAATATTCATTTACAAAATTTTAATTGAAAATGTCGATTTTTATTAATTTATTAATCTTTCAAGTGTTCCATTTTCTTTTCCATCATTCAATGTCGGTCAATGATCCATTCAATTCATAATTATAGAATCAAAAGCAAACAAAACCCTTTTTGTCGTCAGTCCTCAATTAATTTCATATCGAAACACAATAAAAGAGAAACGGAATTTCAAATTAAAAAGGAAAAACAACGCATCACTAAAAATAATTAAATTAACATTTCAATAATAAAAATGCTGTACAAAAGGTTTCGTCCTTTCAATGTTGCTAAAATATATAATTGGCATTAGCATAATAAAAAAGTAGTACGAGGGTAAATCAAAAACTTTAATTGTTCACTTCTCGAAGAAGCTACTGGCTCTGCCTCCACGAAATAAATTAATTAATATTTTACAAGTTTTAGCCAGAAGTAAGAATAAATTTTCGTTGCACAAAAACTTGTAACAAGGGGGCGCCTATTCTTGCATAAATTATGATTTTTAATTTGCTGCTTAAAATTGCGGTGCCCTTCACTTCAAAAACAAATTATTCCTCCTACTTCATTTCTACATTTCTAAACATTTACGAACGACCTTGCTACATTATCTGACCGATTTGCAATTTTTAATTGATCATCTCCTCAATCTATTCTACCTATGGTCTGGGCTTTGGGTTTCGATATAGTATAAATTATTATACGGAAGTAAAAGCGCAAGTGAGTTTATTAGCTATATCTAATCTACTAAACGAGTTTCTAAGGAAAATATTCGATTGCATAATTGGTTGATCAGTAAAAGTGGTTAGTTAATGGATAATTCTACCATGCAATACTTTCAGATAGCGATTTAAATCTTGAACTACTTAAATTTCTTACCCAGTTATACATGCGGGGGCGTTTGCTATAATGCGATTAATACATAATACAGTTTTAATTTAAATCAGAAAAATGATGAATTTTGAAAACTACCCCAAATTATCTTATTCTTATTCTTACCTTGTGGAAATAGTTTCATTTTTGTATGGCAGGGCATAATTGCTAGGTAGCTGAAAAAATAAAACTTCGTTAATATAATTGGTTTTCATTAACAAAATATTTAATTCACATTAAATTTTTTTTCTATAAACAATAATAATTACTACTCTAATTGCAAAAAGTGAATGTTAGACCCTAAAATTTTTTTAATGACCTCAGAAATTAATAAAAGCGAATATGTACTACGGTCTCCGTATGCTGGTTAAAACGCTCTACTTTTACAACAATTGCGATTTAAAATTACACACACGTGTAGAATAAAGCAACTAATATCAATTATATATTAAATAATGGTTAGGTTTCCACATGAGAGCCGCATTTGTAAGAGAATTTCCTCAGATAGTGCCGATAATATTTTATTAGACTCATCGAATATAATTTTATGATTCGTCTTCCTGGGGCTATCATCTCGTGTCTCTTCCTTCCTGTACCTTGCAAAATAAAATCCTCAACCAAAATAATTTATTCACACATTTACATATTTTCGTCAAGAACCGGAAGAAACACATAGACCTACTTCAAGTTACGAAACAATAACAATCGACAGATATTTTCAAATTTTTTTCTTTAATTTCTTGCCACGTTTCGGTATATCTAGTGCTACACAAAAAATTTATAACAATTTGCATATGGGAAAAACAAGATTGGGTTTAAATAATAACATACATTAGCATACATTGTTACATTTTTAAGGAGACTCCGAAATTAAAATTTATTATGTCCACTTTGATATTATTTAATAAATTTTTTTTATTAGCATAATTAAGATTAGAATACATAACTTTCAAAATTATGTAAAGCTTATGATTAAATTAATACGTTAGATAAACCGGAGACATTTACTGCGGTATTTTTTTAAATGGATAATAGGAAATTGCCACCCACAGGACATAATTGCAGAAATGAAAGGAACAGTTTACGAAACACGTGGACTAGATTATCCTAAAACCTAAACGAATGCGTTTAAGGAATGATAATATTCTGAATATCGAACATAATGTGCTCGTTGCTTTACCTCTTGTGCCGATTTTGAGTCGAAATGATACGCATTAGATGAACCATCAATCATATTTTAAGAGATAGTACCTAAAAAATGAGAGTAATCCTTTCTACAGCACACTTACAGTTTTCGTGGCTTTTATAGGTAATTGAACGCTTAAGGCCACGGTAATTGGATTTTGGTAATAATTAGCATAAAAAATTGATTTAATTATGAGATAATTTGTTATTTCGATATTGAACTGGAAGTTAATTGTTATGCAACGAATTGTTACTGATTTTGTGTTGCGTAGATGAAAACTTTTTTTACCTTGTCACTTGATGAAAATTTCACGTGTTTTTGGTTGCAAGATTTTAGGATAGGGGTTTAAAGTCGTACTTGAAAGGGGCGAGGTGCTTTTATGTTGAGGTATCAATACGAACGTGAGAAGGCTTGATTCTACAATCAAAACCGTTCATTCGTTAAGGTTAATTAGAATTTATGTGTTAGCTAATATTAGAATATTATTCTATGTTATTTTCTGCAAAATTCTGCCGTATTGTTTATTGAGGATCAAATCTAATCCTGGTTATTCTAAAGTAAAAGTGGGTTAGATCTACAACGTATGGAGAAAAGTGGTAGTAGTTTATAATTAAATCATCTTATAAAACGGTTAGTCGTTGTGCTAGACATTATATGCCATCGTCTTGATGGAAAGGATTATTTCGACGCACCTTTTAATGATTGTAATCAATTATTATTTTAATCAAGAGGTTCTCGGGGGCTATTTGTTACCAAGCCTACTGAGTCTTTAACTTTTGACGTGTTAATGTGCTTATTTATTTATGTTTCTTGTAATGCAACTTTTAACAATAATAACTTATCTCATAGAGTTTATAGCTATTTGGTTTGCTTAAGATCCGTTCCATTTTATTGACACCAGAATTAAATTATTTTTTTTGTTCCTTTTTTTTATTGGTTTTGCAATGAAACTTTTAGAATTTTATGAATTCAAAAATATACGAAGAATATACTCCGACTTGCAGGTGAGGTGAAGAGAGAGGCGAGTAAAATAAATAACATGAGCATCGAATTATTTCAAAAAGTTACCAGCTGTAAATCACAAAGCATCAATTTATTGCAATTTAGTTAGTTAATGTTACTTCAAAGGCTACAATTCCAATTCTGAAAGCAGAACGATAAAGTGAGTGACACATTAAAGATCGTTTTGTAAGAGAGATTTTTGTCACACCCGCGAATTTTTAACTTTGAGTTTTCCATCATCCACTTCAACCAAAATATCTCTATGATTGTTTGTAGTGTCTGTCAATAAACTCATTATGTTTGTGGGTCATTCTAATTTCTGTGCTTTTCATCTCAATCTAGAGCCGGTTTTATGTTACCTTTGCCAGTTTTCTTACTCAATTTTCTCCTAGTTTTATAAAGGTCGCCTACTTACGCCATTGTTTACAAGACACAAAAGTTAAAAGGTAAGTTTGGATTTACTGAATTTCTGAGTGTGAGTACAGAAAATAGGAGTAATAGATATACCACATAAAATGCATTGTACAACTGGAAATTTTAAACGTTTTAGAGAAACAGCATCAAATTTCAAATTAAAAATGGAAACTCTCCGAAGATGTAATAGAAGTGACCAATGAACAACGATACAATAAACGAAAATTTTTTTGAAATATGAAGACTTTAACAATAAACTTTTTTGAAAGTTATCCATAAAGTAAAAAACCAAAAACGTTTTCACTTGTACTTTTTTTTTTAATTTTAAATAACCTTATCATAATTTATAAGCAATTTAGAATAACTTACATTTACTTACATTTTTATCTAATATTCATCGAGTTTTTCTGTTACAATTTGTAAGTTTCACTTTTATATTATACATACTAATTTTTATCTCCACCCATAAGTGAAAATTTAAAAATATTTAATTTTATGGTTTTGAGTGTTCTCAAAGTAATATATTTCAAAATAACTACAAATTACAAGTTATTAAAAATAAAATAATTCAACCATAAACGATTTTGGTATTTTTACTGGATTTTAATTATAATATAAAATATTAAAAAACTTCTCAGATAACATTGTTCAAGAAAAACGCTGTGTTAAATTTTATTGTTAATTCAATATTATCGACCTTTACTAAGGCGAAACCGAAGGTTGAATCGTTAAGTATTGGGCTTTTCCTTCTGATGGAAATTTTTTAAGTTTTAGTTTAACTTTGAATTATTTGAAACTCAAAATTTTAAAATCTGGAAATTCTTTCTAAAGAAGATCAAAAAAAACAACCCCATTTAAATGTGATGGACGAAGAAAGAAATTTCTTCATCTTCTTGTTCTCAAATTGGAAAATAACTTACGAAGTTTCTAAATCTTGAGTTATCCTCAAACAAAGCTTTTTAGCCTCATCAATTACTGAGATGCTAAAATGTTGTAACCGATCCTTTGCCTTTACGTTCAGGAATACAATAAATAAAGCACTTGTGGTTAAATTGACAACTTTCCCTCCCACATTTATTTGGATAAAATCTCCAGATTAATTAATTACATGTTACGAAGTCTGTTAGTAATAATAGCGAAAATGTATGCTCTAAATTTTAGATTCTAGCGGATACAAGCGTAAATATGAAGGTTGAACGTGACTAAATATAACATAGGTTATTGTTTGTAGTAGTAGAAAGGACTCCACACATACAATCGTACACATTCTTGACACTTCGGTATTTACATGACATTTTGACAAATTAATAATAGGACGTTGAGATGTGGGCGCTATAATAATAGCAAAATTTAAGTTTTTAAATGGAACAATAAATTACACCGGAGCGACATTTTTAATTACTAATCTCTTGCAAAATCAATTATTTAATTCATTTAAAAGTCAATGACGTATTTTTTCGCTATAGTTGAAACGCTTAATTAATGTTAGTTTACACAACTTAATTTAGCACTTCCACTTCCATATAAATTTCTTTGGCAGATCAATTATAAAAACTTGACCGCATACGTTCATACTGGGTACTTAAAGTGGTAATTATTGCGACCAGATCAATCAAAAAAAAAAAAAAAATTTGTAGACGTGAACGCTGAAAAGGTTCCGCTAGGTACGATATTGCAGTATTTTTAAAAATCTGAATTTAACATTAATATTATTTGATATAATATCTATATCATAACTTTCCCATAACAAACTAAAGAATAAAGAATACAAAACAAAAGCGTAGGTATTTTTGAATTTGCAAACTTTATTATGTACTTTCTATTTAATTACAAGTTACAGCTATGTAATGGATTTAAATTTTATTCAAAGAAGTATTTCACAGAATTATTATATAGGTAACATATTTCCTCTATCTGCATTCTTTTAACCGTTTCTTTCAAAACTTATCAACTGAGAATTGGAAAATCGAGAAAAAACTGAGCAATTAGTTCTAGTATTGTTTTAATTAAATTATTATAAACAAAATACTTGTTCACGCTTCTAATAGTTGCTATTTTTGCAACTAATTAAATTTCAATTGTTACACTAACACTTTTACGTATTTGTATTTCAATTATAATATTATTGTACTTGCACGTGCCTATTATACTATTAGAAAATTATAATTTTCATGATTACAACATTCCAGCGAAGCAAGAATAATTTTAGATATTACTATAAATCAGAAATATTATAAAAACTTAAAACTCGTTTATACCTATGTAATTAAAATTAGAGTAAAAATTTAAATTTATGTCATATAAATTCCAAAACTATCACACGAATTTGCATTTAAAAACTATAAAATTTTTGCTAAAAGTCCTACCTATTAAATTTCTGAATTTAAATCATTCAGATGCGGAGATTTTTAGCATTCCAAAATTTCATCGTGTACTTTTGAATAATGTAATAAATACTACCTGACCAATAAAGATTTGACGAGCCATTTGAAAGCCTGCGACTTAACTACCACATAAAGAATTTATTAGCTTGATAAATTTATGTGTGAACTAAATTTATTTACTTTTAAAGGTTATTTGTTATAATTTTTAAATAACCTTTGCATTCTAAATATTGTATTAATTAGTCAAAATATGTAATTAAAAAATTAATTACCTACTTATTAACCTCAAAAATATAAACTATTCCAAAAACTTTGTCTTAATTGTAGAATTGAACTTGGAATGTTCGAGTGGCGGGGTACACATCAGACCACAATATTTTTGAAAAATTTATAGAAAATAATATCGACGTAATTAAAATAATATAGAAAGTTCTTGTTGTAAAAAGTCAAGATAATTCAAAATTATATTACGTAAAAATTAATAATTGTGAAAATATCAAAATTATTATCTAATTTTAGTCTCGTTTTTATGATAATTCGAATCCATAGATCATAATGATGATGTAAATGCAATTTGAATATTTTTACTGAGAGTAAACTTCCTTTTCCTGCGTTTGCTATTGACATTATTACAAAAATTGAAGTTTAATGAATTTTCTTAAAGATTTGATATCGGAACTTTGGTAGAAATGATTAATTAGCATTTGAACAATTCAAAGGGCAGCATTGAAAATATGAATTCTTAATTTTATCTCAATGATGTCACTATCGTAAAGCTAGGCAAGGTTCTAGTACCAGACCTACATACACCTGACTCCAGAAGTTGAATTTTTGTAATGCTGGCCTTTAAGATGTGCTTTACCTTGAAGTTCTTAAAATGTCAGTTATTAGGGAAATATTTATTGGTTACGGTATTAAAGATCACAGAATTAACAACCGGGAAGAAATTAAAATAAGAGTTCATGTATTTGTTACAGTTACCATCAGTCATTCGGAGTCATGTGATCAGCAATGCAATTAGTAGTTATATTTGCATCACACTAAAAATGTTAAAAATCGTCAAAAACCTAAGTAACATCGCACAGCAAACAAGTCAGGCGCAGTTAAATAATAATAAATTTCCAACCCAAAATTTGTGTTGACGATTAGACTCAAATTTGCACAAGATGTCGTTCCAATGCAAGGGTGATAGCCTCGCCCAGTTATTTACGTAATTCAACCAGATTTTGTAGATTATGCCCATTTTATTTTCCCATTAATTTGACACCTCCACAGGAAGTACTAAAAATTGTCAACCTTAACCTTTTGTTGGTGAATTATGTTTGTCAGTTCTACAAAATTACCGTCAGCAAAGTTATTTAGAGATTTGGAATTTTATTATCAGCCAAAAATCTTTTGCAAAAAAATGGGTCTTTAAGCGTCTGGATGTGTCAGCGTTGCAGTTAATTCATCCAAGTGCTTTTAGTTATTTAAATAAAACTATAAGAGGATGATCACTTTATGATCATTTTTAGAAGTACAAGAGCTTATCATAGTTTAAAAAGCATCCGAATGTGATTTACCAAGAAATATTTAAAAATGGATTACAAGGATTTGAATGCGATCAATACAAGGATAATTCAGTAGTACAAAATGACCAGCAATGATAGATAAGATAAGAATTGCAAATAATTTCTTTGTTTTCTGTCGAACTGAGAAACCATAGAACCCCACTATTTAAGTTTTCTTTGACAAAGTGAAACTGTTTTAGTTAGAAAGGTGAATAATCAAAATTATTTATTTTATATGTAATTACGAGCAGGCATAAAAACCAATATATCCATGCTTGGTGAAAAGTACGTAGGTACCTACTTATTTGGGGTGACATTGACCGTCTAAACTCTAAAGATACTTTTAAGTAATTAGACACATTGATTGAATGACCAGCCACTCTCGGTGAGCCAAATCTATTGTAGGTGATTAATTTCATTCCTAATGACATTATCTCCGTGAAAACATCAGCCAATTCAACGAACTCTGTTATTGTGACGTGACTATCATAATCACACTCCAATCTGCCAAATAACTGACAAATTGGAAAAAGTGTGAGAAATAAAATTTAAATCGACGATTGATAATCCCATTTTGAAAAACATAATTGGCACCTCCAGCTTGACGTGGAATACCAGCCACGGCACAAAAACGTACATGAAAAAGATAAATCCCATTCTAATGAACAACTCCGTTTAATTAAAGTTTCTACTCTTTTTCAAGTTTATGTATTTGACTTCTAAATTACAAAAACGTAGATCTTATCTTACTGTCTAAAAAAGTTGTTGTAAGAGTAGGTTAATCGGCATAAAAAAATAATTTCACTCTTCACGGTATGTTTAGGAAAATTTAAATAATTTAAATTCCTCTCCAATAGGTACAATTAGGTGGTTAATTGTGCTATGGGCGGGCTACGATGGTTATGTTATGATAGCCTTCTCCGCGATGGTTAAAAAAAAAATTTTAATTTCAAAATTTGTGTAACAGTTCCGGGGAACCACATCTGCTGGTTTCGTCTCGTAATCCAAAAAGAAATGAAAATAAAAAATTATTGTATAATTCAATTAAAAAAACTTGTAAGCAAATTATTGTTGGGTTGCAAGTAATTTAATATGCACGCACTAATTATATCAGTGATTGTATAT
This sequence comes from Rhagonycha fulva, assembly GCA_905340355.1. NCBI lineage: Eukaryota > Metazoa > Arthropoda > Insecta > Coleoptera > Cantharidae > Rhagonycha > Rhagonycha fulva. The sequence continues at coordinate 1,917,412 of HG996559.1, forward strand.
TAAGCTTGTAAAATGGAAAGCAGAAAGTGTTTTATTTTAAATTATATATGGATATGTTCACAGAGCGTTACAAAAATTTGTTTTTATTTCAAATAAAAATTATTGTGTCGGTTTGAGCTGGTGCTGCTCAAGTTTTACTTTCGATTCGATGCCTACTCAATAAGGTGACGAAACGGGTGTGGTGCTCAAATTTATGAATAATAAAATTTTTTTCGAATAAAATAACAGTAAGGTTCTAAATGACCAAATATTGACTTTCAACACACAACAAGTTTAAAACTTGCTAAACAAGTGGTATTTAAAATGTACTTTATGCTCAACAGTTCATAAAGTAAACAAAATCAAAACTCGTTCGTCTTATAACACGACTTTTACCTCTGTCTTAAAATTAAATAGCCTTTTGTATTTAATTACAATTAATATTAAATGACTTCCTATTTTTTTCTAAAGAGGCAAAAATACCGTTTTCTTGATTCTAAACCAACTCAATTACAGACAACTTAAGATTCCGTAAAAACTCGGAAATTTATTTCCTTTTTAATTTTTATTACCTATGTACCTACTAGGTATAATATACATATAATTCCACAACGAGAAACTACAGTTAACATTTTAATATTTTTTTAATTTCGTAACAGGACCCCAACTATGATACTTTTCTTACTCCATTTCAGGAGCGTTGTTACTGTGTTCACGCAATCACATTATATTAAACGTTTTATAATTAATATCACAACATCCGCATTCCGAATTGGGTACACCAAGTGAAACAAGAAAATAAGAACTTTAATTACCTACCTACGGAAAATTTTAATCGGAAAATTTGATTTTAGCACAAATAAAGGAACCATTAAGGGAGTGCCACAAGGTGGCATACGACGTAAGTTATCATAAAATTTGCAATAAATGCAATTTATTCTAAAATTTTTGCTAAATACATAATTATTTTTCGGTTTAGCCTTAAGTATCAGGAAGTAGGTATGACTACTTCGTAAATATTTCCGGATTTATTATGCTATTAACATTTTTTCATAGTTTTGGTTACAAATAGTTGTTCTTTTTAAGACGTGCATTGCTTACCAGATAAACCATCTTGTAGTTCTTCTTACCAAGCTCTTACACGAGCTAATAATTTTTCAAAATCATGAAATTTTTGTCTTTCCGACTTCCATGCATAGTGAACTAATAAATAATGAAATTTGAGACTTTATCATGTAATAATCACTTTGCAGTTTTTCGTCGAGTCGCTAGGGTTTTTAGCAGTTGGTAATCAAACTAAGATGTTAAAAAATTTCGATTTTCTTAAAATTGAAGGAAATAAATTTTAGATAAAAATTGTAGATAATTAAAGTTGAAAAAATAAAATTTGATTTAGCTCAAACTCGTCGAACAAACGCACTAAAAATATTTACTTAAAATTTTGGAATTCTATTATATCCTTACAATTGATATCTAATTGATATTGATTCATTAATTTATTAGTTATTTCTACAAACAAAAAGATTAGTGCGGCCTGAGACCGCACATCCTGAGAAATTTAGTAATCATAAAAGTTGCAATAATAATAACTTTAGTTACCCTATTTATTCGTAATGGTAATGCATCTCTTGTTGCTTAATTTTTTTAACCACTTAAATAAAATGCAAACAAAGTTCAGTTGAAAGCTGGGGAGAGTCAAAAGTTTTTTTAATATTAAAAAAAAATTATTGAAAATACAAACATTATTTTGTTATTTTGATTTTTTTTACATTTTGACTTTTAAAAATTCCTACAGTCTCCCAAAATTTATTTTGTTAATAAAGAGATAATTTAAGCTTTTTCTTATAAAAGTTTCTTACATGCGGCCCGCACAACATTTTTAAATTTGTAGCTGACCCCGTTGTAAAAAAGCAATTTTCATTTATTTCTAAAGCTTTAAACAGCTTCAAACCATGAACTGATTTTAATAGTTAAAAATTCTGTCAATGCATGAAAATTGGTAAGCTTTAAAATATATATTTGTTGTATTGTTTATATTTACACATGAATTTTAGGCAAAGAAAATGTTCTTTAAAATTTTAAAATTTCAAAAATTATTTGAAACACCCAGTAGGAATTCTTCTGTGATTACTAGATAATTTTATATATTTAACATTTTTCGTAAATTTTTAAAGACCTGAAATAACATTTTTTGCAATGGAACCAAAGTTTATGGACATATTTTATGTTATAAGCTACACTGATTCATATAATAACAAATTTGATGTAGATCCAAATTTTGAAATTGTCGTGAATACTTTCTGAGGCCTTCATAAGTTGGTATATGTAGCCAAGCTCATATAACCAATCAAATGTCCAAACATTGCTCAACACGTGATCATGATGTGATGGCATGATTGGGTTAGAAGAATACAATGCTCAATCAGGTAATCTCAAAGCAATATCACAAGATTTATATTAATTGATTTTTACTATATTGCACCAGTTCTGCGACGTGGAGGCCGCACTAAAACTATGTTTAGGCTGGTAATAATGCCGATTATTTACGTACCGAACTTCGTAAACGATTGCGGTACTAAAAGTTCACTTAAATATTATTTGAGTCAACTGAATTACTCTGATTAATTTTGTTTATAAAATTCATAGCAAAGGAGTCATCCAAAAAGGACGTTCATGTCTAGAGGGGAGGCAGAAGTTACATCACGTGAATAAGTTTGATCAGAAGGATAAGGGGTTGGCCAAATGTCGGGTCCGCATAAAAATCTCATTATTGGGATTTGTAAGAAAATTGGCTTTAACTCTTTTAAAGCTTAATTCGACTTAATTTGACTATAAAAACCATTAGATTTGCACGCTAAAATAAGACCTTTGTCGCCACGCCTTTCTAACACTGTTTGTCTTTATCCATTCGTCAGTTATTAAAATAACACTTGCCAACTTTTTTTTTATATATATTTTTGTAAAAATAACAAAATTAAAGAAATTTTATAGAACACTATTTTATGTTTTATATCGAGCGTTCAAAGGGTTAAATATATTTTTTGATATTTTATAAAAAAGATTGGTTCGAGTATGTTAAAAGGGGTCCCAAAGATATTATAATGATTAGAAAATTGTCAAGTTTTGATTTTTCTAGTAAGCACCGCTCAGTTTCCTCATTATGTTGACGGTACGTGCGCTTAACGTAAATATTCAAAACTTTTATTAAGGGGCGGTGCCTACTGCGCAGTTTCCGATTACTTGTGAAACTAACATCAAACTAAAACTGTTATTTTAAATTGCATTTCGATAAATATTGCCGAATTTTAACTTAAAAACACATCACACAGAACCATATGGGCTTAAAGATTTGGGGTTTTGGAGTTCCGTGAATCTCAGGCATTTTTTTCTTCAAATGAACAGACTTAAAGTTTCTTATAGTAGATAATGACGTCGACACAAATATCAGGGATCACCACAGGAGTGTGGATGCCCACCGGAAGGCCGACCTAAGAAATTCTGTGCAATCCGCGATTTAAACCTAGACTTTCCGCTCTATACTCAACCAGCGATCACATCACTCCACTGCTGTGGCTAAACAATATAATACTCTCGTAATATTTTTGTCAATGTTGTGCCCTAATTTTTGAATGATCCTCAAAATGTCATGTTTAATAATTTCTGATTTATAGCTTCAACTACAATAATTTCAATAAAACATTTTTAAGTCTGGGACCTATTTATTATAGTACCTACTCACTCTAAAATTTTTACTTGTTATAGCTATAAAAATTTAAAAAAAAATATAATTTTAATTAATGAATAATTTTCGTCTAGTTTGAGTTTAAAGCATTAATGAAGAAGGAAGAGTTGTTAATTGTTTTTTGATTCTTGATCGGACGTTCCTTGAAAGGAGTACAGACGATTGTGACCAACTGTTGCAAAGGAGCGAACAAGGATCAAAAAATCGTCTTTTATAGACGACCCCAAATGAACAGTTCAAATCACTTTTAAGTTTGGCAAGCAATTTTCCAAAATGTAAGCATGTTTAAAAGAATTGATATCCAGCTTCGAGAATTTCGTTTTCAAGAAGCTCAGAAAAATTTGAATCTGATAACTTTTGTACAATTTATTGGCATTTAAGTAATATAAGTAACCTCGGCACACTTCTTCTTTTGATCTTCTTGTTATCTCCATCTGTGTATTCTTTCCCTTTATTTATTGTTTTTCCGGCTACGTGCATTTTCTTTCACTACTTTTGAATACATTTTTTCGTTCAAAGAAAATCACTTTAAATGAGCGTGCCGTTAAATCCTAAGTTTGGATTTGGATTTTCGCAAAAATGGCACAATTTGAGAGAGACGGAACTGAATTTGATTGTAACAAAACAATGACCTTAACCCCAGAACAAAATTTGGGTGCAGTCCTTATTTCGATACATTCTTGTGACTAATTTTAAAATAATTCAACCAATTTGCGTTCAATCACATTTGCTGCATTAGCCTTGGAAGAATAATTCACAATCCACGCAAAATATCTTAAGACACAAAAATTCGTTTTGAAAATTAGTTTGTTTTGAAGAACAGGATTACTTTAAACAGGCAGTGGTTTGGTGTGTACGTTAAGGGTACGCATTTCAAAAATTGATTAAACAAATGTTATGTAAAACTGATACAGTATAACTTTTTTACCTATACTTTTGATTAATTACGAAAGTGCGAGTGCATAGTAGTTAATGTCATTTTAAGAGAATATTGAATAATAAGCAAGTTTGAGCGTTCCTAATATCTTACAAAATCAAAAGTGCGTTATTAACCTACTTCGAAATATGATTAAGTTGTAAGGTGCAATTATTGCAACAAATAATAATTTAACAATGGAATGTAATCCTACCTGTAAAAAATAAGTATCCATCGATATCCATTATATTAAACTTTTTACACTTTTATTAACCACACTAAAAGTCTCGTAACACATCGCGTTTACAATGGTCGAATCTTAAGAGGGCCTTCTACGGCCTGCCAGCGACGTGCTTGTATGTTATTAACAAATAAAAGATATATGAAAGTTTGCTTGCTATTGTTACTCGGATTAATTCGGAACAATTCGCCTGGCAAATTTTCAAAAAAAAATCAGCTTGTTCAAAAACCAAAAAATTGAAGCGCGATTATTTTTTCAAAAGACAAACAAATATCTAAACGTGCTAACTTCTTGAGTGATAATATCTACAATTCATTTGTTATGTAAGAAATGAGTGATCAAACAAGTTGTTGATTTAATCGCCTTGGTTTATTTCTAATCCATAATATCGAAATCGAAGTTATTGCCACCGTTCACGAAACAACTTTTACTTGTGAGAGGTGCTCGACAATGTGTTTGTACCGTGCACCTCTATTATGTGGATTTAGAAAATTAAAGCAACAAAAATACCTGCTCAGGTTTAAATTAGGTATTCCGAGTGCATATAATTAGACCTATTATAATAACTGTAGTTCCTGATAAATTGAGTCGTTTTTTAATAGCATCAGCCTCCGGTTATAAAAATGTACAGTTTTTTCTTAATGGATTATATCGAATTTTTATTAAGTATGTCTTTTATTTAAAGAGCACTAAGGGCTTTTTTTCTTTTTCATCCTTTCTTCGTTTTTCCTTCATCATAACTTCTTCTAAACATTCAGCATAAAATGTTTTCCTCATCTTCAAAACGAAAATTTGGAGCCACCGATAAAGGTAAATAAATATCTTTTGAAATTTTTATAATAAAATGTGTCATCTTTGCTTTGGTACCTTAAATATTTGATAACTTTAATATAACAAAAATAGAAGTTTTCCCAGAGGTAAACTTAAAAAAGTTTAAAAAAATATCGATTGAATTACTAAGGCAAAGCACCGGTCCAACTTTGTTGGATTAGAGAAAACGTGGTATAGAAAAAAATTAAGGTGCATACATATTTTTTTATTTGTTCTCTTATCTTTCTTCATGTTCAGGTGTATACCAAAAATTTTATACGTTTTAATCGTTTGGTCGCAATGAAAGAAAAAAAATGAAATGGGGGCAGTTTGCGGTATCAATTGCTTTGAGAAAACACCGATTTGTATAAAGGCACATTTATTTAAGCAAAATGGAGAGTTATTTAAAGTTCACCAGCGCTATATCACGTCACGTAACATCACAACACAAGAAATGGCTTATAAAAGTTGATAGTACAGTGAGGTAAAATGGTCGCATTTGAAATAATGTTCAATTTGTTCGAAACAATAGCACTGAAGATTATAAATAATCATATCATTATAAATAATCAAAAGCTGCAATGGAAAGATGGGCCTCGGGAATGCTTAAGCTACATAAAAATAACACCGTGTTAATTTTTCAAAAATTCAAATCCTTAAAGTCAAAAATCGATATTACCACCGAATTTTTGGTGGAGATAAAACTTGGGTTTATTTTGATGATCCTGATGATTCTAAGTAGGGTTTATGTAGAAGCATTCAAAGGATGGTTTACCACCAAAGATATTCAATATTTTGAGATTTTGAAAGGATTCTTTGAATTTAAGCAGGCAGATTATTATTGGCAAGTTCCAAATTTGGAAAAATAACTTTTTGGAAAGCATTTTAAGAGCGATGAATTGCTTCAATCAACGGATACAGAAAAATAAAAGTTTATTTTCTTAAGGTATAGAAGAATTAATTCAAAGAAGAGATAATACTAAACAATAAATTACCTTTTCCTTCTGTCTCATTCCGCGAACTTAAAAATCTCCCCTCGTAGATCTTAGATTTAGTCCTAGATCTTCCCCTGTTGACTACGATGACAAAGTTTGATCTCATTTTTAGAAATGGGCAATAAAAGCAAACTATTCTATTGTTACCTATTAAACAAATCAAAAAATACAAAAAAACAAAAATTAAAGCTCCTGTCTTCTGAACCACCTTCAAAATATGTGATAAAAATAGTGATAATAGAACAGCAAAAGACTAAGCAAAACGGAATCAACATCAGCGGACAATTAAAATAAAGTTTAATGTTGTTACACCCAGTTACACGCACTTCGCCATTGATTAAAATTTTTAAATTTAAATTGACGAAATAATTGAAACTTAATTTAAATAAAAAACAATCAAAATAAATTAGAGTGTAAACTAAAGCTGTTTCAGAGGAGAGCACGGAAATTCGAAGGTTAGACTTCAATAGTTCAAAATCTTATTTAACACAATAACATTAAAGATCATGAGATCAAATTATTAGTCTATTATAAGCGGAGGTTTATTTTATTTTTTACTCATGGAAGTTTTCTTGGATCAATTTCATTAGCTGCTTTGTTTACAATTTTCTCAAAACGTTTCTTAATATCTACAATATCTTTCTTAATAGTTTCCAAAAGTTTTGATGCTCTTTGAATATCATGGTTTTCAATCAACAGTGCATTGGATACAACTCTTGTGATACTCAAGATTCCATTACTACCATTACAACTATTTCAAAATTTTCCAGTTTTTTCTTCAAACCAAGTGCTTCAGTTTGTTTATTTGATTGATTTCGAACTTGTCAAGGTTAGCTTTTGCCAGAATATCTTACTGTGGTTTTCAGTTTTAAATAGTACGGTTGTACAAGCTTCTCAAACTTACAATTTTTCAGCAATTTTTAATATAGTTAGTTAAAATAGAATAAACTTGAAATTGTGAAAAGAGTCGCCGGACCCTGGCGTCCTTAAATTAAAATGAATTTTCCGCTACAGTAGCGACACCAAACGGATTTAGTTTTCTAAGTGAAGATCTGCTCACCTTAAGAATAATATTCAATTTTGAATTCAATATACGTGTAGAGTATGCAACCCGTCAAACACATATGAAGTCTGTCACCTTCTCGCCAAAGTGAGGTTATGTTATTTTATTTATTGAATAATCGGAATAACTTTAGGATATCAAACACAAAATGATCACTTCGGTCTTAAAAGGTGCAAAAAGCTTAAAATTGGCACAACGCTTTCAGCAGTCAAGATTAGATGGCACATACCGAGCTGCTGTTATCAAAACCGACGTCAAAGAATTGTTAATCGAAGAACAAAAGCGAAGTAAACTTAAAGACGATCAGGTTCGCATAAAAGTTCACTACTGTAGCGTCAACTCTTCCGATATACCCAGTTTTCACGGTGCTACAAAGAAGTCATCTTTCATTCCTGGGTATGAACTTGCAGGTGAAGTTCTCGAACTGGGGAAGAAGGTACGGCAGGATCAGTTGATCAAAGGCGAAAGGGTTGCAGCTCTTAGTTTACAAACCATGGGTGGATTTGCAGAGGAATGTGTTGTAAGTAAGTAGATACTTTTTAGGACCATAAAAACTATCGGTGGTTTTATGTTTTTAGTTAAACGTCAATGATGTTTTTCGGTTACCCAGTAACGTGGAACTTAAGAATGCAGCAGTGATCACAAGTGGCCATGCGATGGCATTATTTGCTTTTTCAAAATTGTACAAACTGAAAAAGGAGCATCACATTTTGATTTCTGCAGGCAGTGCAGGATTAGGATTAGCGGCAGTAGATGTGGCAAGTAATGTTTTTGGTGCTAAAGTAATAGGTGTGATAGATTCGGATAAAACGGCCGAGTTGGTTAGACAAAAGGGTGCTTTTAAAACCATTCAGCTTGACTCAAAATTATTGAAAAATGTGATGTACGATACAATCAACAAGGGAGTGGATGTTGTGTATGATGGTATGGGAGGAGATGTATTGGAGAGGGTAGGACAATGTTGTGCTAAGGGTGGTCAAATCATTTATGCTGGTCCTTTGGATGGTAACATGCTACCTGCACCACCACCAAATACGTATTTCACAATGTTAAGTTTGTTGGAGTTGCGTACTCGCGATATCGAAGCCTACAGGTGCCTCGTCAATGATGCTCTTGATTTGGCCAACCAAGGTGTGATTGATGCGTATATTAGTGAGAGGTTTGGTTTTTCAGAAATAAATAAGGCAATCGATTACATAGAAGACCGCAAAGCTTCCGGAAAAATTTTAATTAAATTTTTATAATAATTATTATTAGATTAAGCGATTTATTTATTGTATTGTGTAAATACTTGGTATTCTTTATTGATTAATAATACATTATTTTGGTATTTTTATATCTTGAGTTTTTAAAATGTCATATTTTATCACCATATTATTGTACTGTGAGGATCTTATAATTTCTAAGCAACAGTAGCTTCAAATATATAGGTGCATGTCCCCAGCCCTTCCCCCACTTCGAATTTTGAATCCAAAGTACTCTAAAATTTATATTTAGACTCTTCAAGTGTCTGTTTTTGAAAAGCTAATTTTTGTTTATACTCAAATAGTTTTCGAGAAATTTCAAAAATTAGTTAGGGAGAGATTGTTTTTTGGATTTAGAACAGAGAAGGTACCTGAACAAATGCAAGAAGCAGTACATGATATTTTAAGTAACAAAATATCTATTAGAAATGCTGCATTAAAATTTAACATCTCGAAAAGCATGTAAGCTTCCTGTACCAAATAATTTTTAGCATTGTCTCTGGTGATTTACTTTGCAAGAAGAAACTGCGTTAGTTGATTATTTGAAAAATGCCTCAAAAATGTGCTATGGTTTAGGAACTAAAGGAGTTCGGCAACTTCTGTTCTCATCGGTAACAACAAATTTGGTACTAAATAACTTATTGGTTGGATAAACAACCAACCAATGGATTGCTACCAAATTTGTAAACAAATTAGTACAAGTGTCACACGAGCTTTGGTCTTGATACAATAAATTATGAAAGAGTAATATTGTAACTTCCAACTGTTAATATTTCCACCGCACTGCAGTCATAAATTATAACCTTTGGATATTTCTGTACATGGGCCTTTCAAAAGTGCTCAAAATAAGTGGATGCTGTCCATATATCCAATTAACCATAACATATTTAATGATTCAGATTTTATTAGTTTGTATGTAACAGATAAACTGTAAAATGAACAACTAGTGCAAACGACTCCTATATCGGTAATTTCAATACTATCATCAACTAATGTAAATAATTTAAATTTGTGTATCATTTTAATTACTCCTGAATCAGTTATTGTCCAGTCATTTAAGGGGGTTAACTTACGAAAATTGAGATACCCAGCTGTAAACTTGTGAAAACTTGTATTTTGACCTCCTAAAACTTTTCTTAAAATTCACACATGAGCAACTGTAAAAGTCGGAGGTCAAAGATCACAAAAATCGATTTTTTGCCAATATCTCGTTTTCTACGTGTTTTACGCTATTTGTATTTATTATCAATATTGTAGAAAATTAAATTCTCTACAACTTTTGTTTCAAACATTTTTTCATAGGTTGAATCGTTTTCGAGATAGAGGGCAGAGAGCGCGCGGTTAAAATACCATTTGAGGTCAACTGGTAGCCCCGATCGAAATCACGTCATATAAAGTTTATAATTTATTGCTAAATAAATATGGACATTTATATCGGCATTGTCTCCAACATATTGTACAAGTGCACCAGACTCTGATGATAAAATACGAGGTTGTGGGTGATAAACTGCTGAAATTTCATACTGCACAGTATTACTATAAGAAGCTGCAAATCCTAAACTAGATAGAATATCTAATAGTCTTTTAGATCCATATCTTCTATGAAGAAATACAGAAAGGCTTAATAGCAGCTGTGATGAAAAAGAACGTTCTCGTATAGCAGCCATTATTGCATGGCTTATAGCAGTACATTTTGTTTTCAAATGATCAATCTTTCCTTTCCGGTTTTTAACGATGACTTCTTCTAAGAAATGCAGTAAAGTTTTTGGAATTTCTTGATTAACATCATCCAACATTTTACTGGGAGGTGGATAAGATTTGGTTTCAACTATGGATGATCGGATATCTTCTCTAATAATAGCTGCTGCAACTTCTACAATTCTTAGCCCTTCTGCTTTGGGATCTAATTTCTTACTATCATACCAAGCGTTTGAGAGAATATTGGAGTGTGTATCACGGAAAGAAATGATCGTAAAAGCTCCTACTTTCTTCGTAATTATTATGTCAGTTAAATACTTATGTTGTAGTTTTGTAATGATATATAGTTTTATCATCTGGTACATACCCTGTTAAGACATTTTTCAGCTCTTTTAGCGTAAATTGGGAATCGTTATTGTTTTTTATGTAATTGAAAATCTCTAACATAGCTTCTGTAACTGGATTATCTTGACAAGGTTTCTGAAGAGGTGATGACGATGATGTTTTATTTGAGAAGTTTGTAAAGCAAATAGCATGGTATTTTGCTTCAGGAGCAACCAAATCGAATTGAAGATTTATACGACTTTTTACCAATTCTCCGAAATCATCACCACGTTCTTCTGCTTTTTTCATAATAGTGTCTTTAAACTCCAGAGTACTCACTTTTTTATTTTGCGTCTATATTTTTTTGTTTTCTTTTTTTCCGCGACCTCATCAGCAGTTTCACTACAAAACAAACATTGCGTCTTAAAATTAAACACTTTACTTCGACTTATTTTACGGGGTACAGATGGAGAAGCTGTAGCTTCTTCTTGTCGCCGTTTTGCTGCTTGAATACAGTGTTTACTAGTATAAACATTTCTGCACTTTTACAGAGGTTACGGATTTCAAATAATCAATGTGACCGTCGTTTCATTTAATACTTGAAGTTTTCAAAGTTTTTATGCCACGCACTACTTCAACTAATATTATTTTACCTTCCGAATCTGACATATTACATATAAAACACAACTCAGCCATAACTCTTGAAATTATACATTTGTAGTTACCAAAATACAAAAAAAATTTTGAAACAAAAGTTGTAGAGAATTTCATTTTCTGCAGTATTGATAATAAATACAAATAGCGTAAAACACGTAGGAAACGAGATATTGGCAAAAAATGAGCAAAAAATCGATTTTTGTGACTTTCGACCTCCGACTTTTATAGTTGCTCACATCGGATCACGTGTGAATTTTAAGAAAAGTTTTAGGATGTCAAAATACAAGTTTACAGCTGGGTATCTCAATTTCCGAGATTCTTACTTAATTTTGACTTAAATGACTGGACTATTAGACCTTATCCTAAAGCTCCAATAAGAAACAAAAAGTTTAAAGGGAATCACTAGGATCTTAACAGAAACTTGGGAGAAAAAAAAGATTGAAGAAGCATAAGGAAAAATTGAGAAAACAGGGGCAGCATAATATAAAAATAGCAACGAGAAAAATGCGAATCAGATGTAAAAATTGCTTTTAAAGTTTATGGCATAAATTTTATGCCGATAAAAATAAAAATTTGATAACAGAGAGGATGAAAACTTGAGTATTTTTCATATGTATAGGATTATTAAGATTTTTGAAATTTAGTTTAAAAAATCATACATAATATTTTTAAAAAATGGTAAAAAATAATTATGGAAATAAAAGAAAATTCGAAATAGCGAAAATAATGCTTGTGATTACTTTTTTAAATCATTAATTACAAAATTAAACGAACTAATTAATATTAAATAATGAAGTCAATTAAAATGTAATAAGAGATTTAAATCTTAAAATTAAGTTCCAAGTTCCTTATAATTATAATAAGCATATTCTTGGGCGATTAAAGTGAAAGCATTCGATTTTAACTTACCAAGTATTTCTGAGCATTTTTGAGAAACTTACAAGCTTCTCCCCCAGCAGAAGTAGCATTTTCGCAGTCTACGCCCCAAATTTGTCGTGTAGAATAATATAAAAAACATGGAAATTTTTATCACATATTTAAAAATCGTACTTTTGAACTTAAAACTTCTTTGAATCCCGCCTATTTACTGTTTAAACTTTTGAGTGTATTTAAAAAGATTTCTCTCAGGAGACCACACAGCTGATGAATCGCCAATTTAAATGAACGTATTAATATAAATTAAGATTATCTAGTGTTTAATTATTAAATTATCGCTTTTTTATCGACTTATTTTCATTAAAAAAATAATAATTTTACGAAGTGGCTAGTCATCAGCTCTAAATTTCCCTTTTTAGTAAGAAATTTCGTGAAGTATAAACTGAAAATTTTAATATTTATAAAAAAAATTTATTTTTGTAACAATTATAACACAAAAATAACTACTGGACTAAAAAACAACAATATATCACAATATCACTTAAAAGTAAATGTTTAACACTGGAGGTTATTTTTTAGAAGCATTTTTATTCCACGTACTCTCATACAATGCAAAGCAAAATGTACTCTTTTCTTTTCTCACATTTGTCCAACCTTGTATATCTATCTACAGATTAAGTTTATTAAACTATTTACTACGTTACTCAAAATCAAGAGTAAAATTCTGAATAATCAATATGATTTATGATATTTAAAAAAAAATAAACAAAAAATATTTAAGGGATATAAATTTTTATGTTGCTAAAAATACAGTGGCGGATCGACTAGGAGCTATAGGGGCTAAATCCCAGCCACAAAGATGAAAATGTTAAAATTATAATTCATTGAAATTGTACTCAAGCTCCAACTTAATCCTAGTTCAGCCACTGATGGTTATATATTGGAGAATCTAAACTAGGACCGACTATTCTATGCTATATAGGTATATTACACTTTGTGAATTCTTCTTATCGAATTCTCAAGTAGGTAATGCCATATACATGCATCGATGAGGTAAAGCACTAGTATAAAGTGTATGTCCATTTCTATCAGATATGATATATTTAATTTAGAGTCTGATAGGCAGGTAGCGCTTTCTGCAAGTCTAGCAAAGTTAGGGTGCTGAAAATTGACTCAAGAGGATGTCGACCGAAGTGTCGTATCTGATTGGTACAAAATCGTATCGCTGCTATTCTTCTTCCAGTCGCTAGCTGACTTCGGATTTTTGTGCTTCTTTACCATCTTTGCATACTTTCGAAAAAACTGCTTTTCCACGATTTGCTATATCTGCGTAGTCACGTTTTCCAGTGGAACATAGCTTGTTTGCAAAGTTGATATCTCTTTTGCTGAAAAAGAAAAAAAAATTAATTATGCATTATTGCCATTTTTTAACGGCGGAAATGAAGGAAATGCAAACTGAATTTTTGTAAGTAGGTACTACTTAGTTCCTCACTACCACGTAAAATGCAATTTAAATGATAAAATTTTAAATTAACTCAATTTGTAGTGCATTAATTTTGTGTAATACTACGTAACGGTGCTATAACTGCTTTCGCTTTTTGTAACTGGTTTTAAATACTAAATTCTTAGCTATATCAGACAAGTCTTCCATTCTCTTGTGGATGACATATTAAATTGATCGCATTTGCCTGGGGTTACAACTTTACATTTTCTAATATGCAATCTTTCATTTCAGTGCAACATTTTTTCGTGCAATTAATTTTGTTTGGATTGATTTCACACCTAACAATACATAAAAAATATATGAGAGTTTAGCCTCCTTCCTCTTTTATCTATGCAAGCTTGAACTTTTTAAAATACTATTTGGGTTTCATCACAACAAATTATAGAAATTACTAATATTTATTGTATAAGTATATGGAATTATGACAATCATAATAAATGATTTATGCATTATTAACATAATCGAATTGTTGCTTTATTATAGCAGAGTAATAAAACATTCAATTTGGTAATTTTATTAACGGTCATGGTTTCGTAGTTAGTGCGTCTTTGGAATTTTTAAAGTAACCGTGGGAAACTGCATTACCACATAGACATAAGGAACTTAAAAGGAAGGTTTATTAAAACTCGAAACTTTTCTTACCCCCTTCCAGGCAGCTCCATTTGGTCGATCGATATACTTTTAACATACAAATGATCGTTGCACCACAAAAAACACAAACTTCTCGGTTCCAAAACGTTCATGTCGTATTCCCAATTCAATTCCATTTTTTTAATATTTCCTCCGATATCCACGGGATGTGAAACCACAACCGTATAAGTTGTTCCATGCTCCAATTTCATATCACCAGAAGGAGTCAGATCCAAATTGATAACTTCATTTTGACTATGTAAAGACGCTTTAATGAAACCTTGCACCCATGGTTCTGCCATCGATGGTTTAGCTAACTGAACGCTTACTCGATACAGCCGACCTAAGATTTAAAAAATTAAGTCGCTTACTTTCTTTAAACAAATTTGACTTACGGCAATATGGAAAATCTCGTCCAGTCGATGTATAAAATTTAGTTCCTATTGTTTCGTGAAACTTGGAAGATTGGGGTGCAATTTCGTTCTCCAGTCCTGGACTCGCATCTGTGTGGTATCCCATAATTGCGCAAGATCCCGATCCTGGTTTACAAGAAAAACATTTGCCTGCTATAAAGTGCTGATAACTTGGACATTGGTGGGCTATATAAGGGCACTGACTGTTGATACTATCGGTGAACAGTTTAATAGCTCGTACGTGATTACAGGCTACGAGCACGCGGGACGCTTCTTCCAATCCATCTCTATAATATTAAGTGTGTTAATTTATTGAAGAGTTATGTTTCCTGGAGTCTTACTTTATCAGTGTCAATGGAACGAGAGGACTCTGCGTGATGTCACATCCAGGCTGTTCTTTCCCGTTGTTTGGATAAAAATCGATGTGGCCACATGGCTGAGACATGCCGTAACCTTGAAAAAATCCATAATGAAAATTTGCTGCAGTTTTGCCAGAGTCACCTACGACCATGGTACCTCACGTATTGTAATAAATACAAGGATTTAGGGTATTCACTTTGACACGAAATGAAGTTTGCGAAATACGAAACATTTCAAATTTTCTTTCGTAACTCTGCGGGCTTAGCAAACTTGTCTAGATTTAATACGTTTAACTATCGTTATGTAAAAAATAAATAGGACAAACCTCTTATTTAATATGTTACCTGCACAAATTAACTTCCTCATAGATACTTTATTTTGGTTTGAGGATCTACTCGAGATGAGGTAAGCCAAAATTTACATCCAGCTGCTTGTTTGGTTTCTAATCTTTGCCCTCATTAGATATGTCTAATTTTTTTTTATTTTTGTGTTAACTTTGTCATATTTGGATAAGTTTCAAGTACTTTCTCGTTAGCTTACATAATGTCGGTCAAACAAGAAAATAAATATTTACTGGTTAAATAACGGGTCGACTTCTTACTTGTGCAGTAGGTATTATGCATTTACAATTTTGTAAAATGAGCTCTAATTACTAATTGACCTGATTACCTAATTATCTTAATCAGGGTATGTGAACTTGACATTCTAATTAATTTAACTAGATTGTAAGAATCAATACGTTGAATATAAAACAATCTGAAACTTATTTACCAAACATAGACATACCCAGGAAGAAGATACTTTTGCCATCGGTATGAATAACATCCACAAGCTGCGCATCGGTTGGATCCAAACGAATGTGAGACGGCATTCCCTAAAATCACAAGTCAAATTGTATTATTTTTAAACTGAAAGATTAAGTCCGGACAAACCTGAAAATATGGCTCGGCTGGATCGAGACCCGTAATTCTCCCCATTCCGGGAACCAAAGAACCCGCATATCCTGCAGTATGGGCACCTAACGAATGACCTATAATGTGAACATCACGAGCATCCAATTCATAGTTTTTCTATATTCAAAAAAAGGTTTATAAAGTTTTGTGCTACCTTCACACAAATAATTTCTACTTACGATTAAATGGTTTATCAAGTAAGCCAATTCTAAGCCAACAAGACGAGTATTGGCAGTTGCTTGGGTGTAGAGAGGTAGACTTCCGCCAGCCCAATCGACCACAATCGCATTTAAGTCTTCCCCTTTAAGCAGTTCGTTTTTCAAATCGCCTACCTAAAGAACACTTCGATTAAACTATTTTCAAATTTTTTATCGGTTTTCCTTACCCAATTCGAAAGCGGGGTGTCGATGAACCCGTGAACTATAAATTTGACCTTCTTTTTAGGGTTAAAATTAGATTTGTCTATCGTTTTGTTATCATGGGCTTTGAGAATTTGACCCTAAAAGAAATTTAGTTACTGCGAATCTTCTAAATTGCACTTAATATTATGAAGACATTTTTTTCTAAATTTTTAATTCGATTTCTAAATCTATTGAATATTTTGTTTACAGAAATGCAAGAATTTAATTTGCATAACTTTTGGTTTAAAAATGTCAATTAAATGCAAGAAATGAAATACGGTACAATTTTTTATAAACGCAACAATAAAGCCAGTACAAAGCCTTTATAAGTTTAAATGTTCGATTATACAATAAAATATAATTGCATTTTTCTGGGTAATACTAGTAATAGAAAAAAATTCTTTGTTGCTTTCATAAAGATTTATTTAATTTTTTAATTAATTTTTAATTTCAAAATTATATAATATTACGTAGGTATTAGCACTACGCTATTTCTCACCTTTCAGTTTTAAGAGATTGCATTAAATTTAGAAAATTGAAAAAAAGAATTAATAAAATTGTTATTTATTCTTTCTGCTTATGTTGGTTTACTCTGATTTTTAATGAAATATTTTACAATAATTGTAGATTACCATATTATTCTGTTTACTTCCAACCACCTGTACTATAGAAAGTTCTTTTAGTAGGTACTTTAAGTTGAATAAAAAATATGGATTCGATCTATCGTGAGTGAAAATCGGTTGGATGGTTTTCCATTATGAATATTCATAAAGAATTTGTAGATATCTATATTATGATAATTTTATAGAGCAAGTTATTAATAGTTTCTCAATGGAATTGTAGCGCCTCTGCAGTTCAAAATATAACATATTATTATACAAAAGAATGTAGACATAGCTAGGCATTTTCTGCAATAATTATCATTCTCACGTTTTCTTGACCCCCTCTCCCGAAACAATTTTCTGGACGCCCATGCTATTGACATGCTTATTCTATTCTTGCAGTTGACCTCTCTGAACAATATTTGACATTAAAAATTTTAATATAATATTTTATAAACATTTACAAGCTTTACGAGAGCATTGTTATTATAAAACCTGTATTGCTTTCGCTATTCACACTTCCATCGGTTGGTTTACTTACAACAATGAAAGTGAATAATAATTTAAACAAATTTTTTGTTGATGTTGCCGTATTCCGCAGACTTGTCTTTATCATAATTATCACAAGGTTCACGAATAATTGGGCATTTCTTAAATTCACTTTCGTGATAATTTATACTTTAATTAATTAAAATTGTGTTGTTTTACTGGTCATTTTTAATTCAATCGCTTGTTTTATTATTATTTATTAATATTATTTTATTGTTGTTTTATTATTTATTTATACAAATAAAATTTAATGGGAAAACGAGCGAAAATTTTCAAAAATGCATTATTTAAAAATTTGTTCTACATAATATTATTATTATTTCTTTTGTTTACCTCGTTAGTGTTCAGTCTTGTATATAAAATAAATCTAGTATTTATCACAGATCTTGGAAGAGGAAAGACATTGAATGGACGGTTAATCAAATGGTACCAACTTCTGGTAATATTCAAACATCCTAATTCATCGTAACATCTGGTTTCGTTTTCAACTAAAACAGAGAAATATATTAATTTATACAAAATTATATGCCATCTTCGTCATCTTATATCATCTTATATGACTTAGTTCAATCCCGGGAGAAGTAAGAACTTATTATGGTTCTCTTTCCTCGGGAGGTAATGGCAAACCACTAAGGTATAATCTGCCTCAAAAATAAAATGCAACATTATAAAATATTACGTACTAAGCATTAAAAGAATAATTTTACTAGACGAGACGGATAATTAATTAAATGAGCCGAAGGCGAATTTCGTAACCTGGCGAGTCTTAACACATCCTTTTCTAACTTTTTAGTTGAAAAGAAAAGTAAAATAGTGTTAAAAATGTTATTGCACTTGTTTAGAGTAAAAAATAAATCTTCAAATTTACGACAATATTTAATAGAGCTTACGATTTGCAAAACTGAAGAAAAAACTGATAAACGCTTATTCTTGTACTTTGTTTTTTATTTTTTTATTAAAACTATTTTACCACGGCAATCATTGTCTGGAAGTTTACAAAACTTTCAAATTTATGTATGCTGATCGTTTCTGTCGAATAGAAAAAAATATTTGAAAATTTATAAAAAAAATTTTAATTTCATTAAATAAATTACAATAATTTAATGTATTGTTGAATAATAAAATATTACAATATTCGTGTTTTCATACAATTATGAATTATACCATAACTTTCTTAATTGCGGAAGAAAAACTTTTACCTTCATAGACTTCTTCGATATAAATTAGAAACAATACTTGAGTCCCTTACCATTTACACATTTTTTTATATTTTAAACGTTTATTTCTTGAATACTTAAATTTTATTGTTCTTTTGTGCCGGAAGAAGATATTAAATATTAATTAAATTAGTTTTTATTTAAGTACCTACTACTACCATAAATTAATTTGAACTATTTTACGCAGTTTTAAACAAATTTTTAGTAAAGGATGTTTCGAAATATTTATAATTTGGAACTAAATTCCTTTTATGATTACAATTCATTTTTCGGGTAACCCTGCAAATTTTAAATAATTACATGAACGTGGAGGTACTAATTTCGCAATAAATTGCGCAAATTAAATTTTTTTATTGCAGTGTGGTATTTTGTAAACGATGTCACATTTATTTAGGTGCTTATTTAAAATAATGATAATTCGCTTAAGAGCTACCTGTTAAAATCACGTCAGTTTCGATCGGTGGAAAGTGATTTGAATTCTTAATTTGTTTATCCTTATAAATTTAATAATGAAAGTAAACGTAAACGAATTTTAAACTTTTATTTCAGATTTAATCGTGCAACCTATTTTTTTAATTGCATGTAAGAAGACAATTCTTTCGGTTAAAAAAAGCGTTTTTGGATTAAAGCCTTTTGAGGATTGAAATAGCTTCTAAAATTCCAAGGATAACAGATAATTTTAAGTAACTCAATCATTGGAGGTTGAGAATGGATGGGAAATTAAAATGTTAGTTATAATATGATCAATAATAAAAGCAAACATAATAGAAAAGGAGGAAGCTATTGAGAAGAGAAAAATTGAAAGCAGTAGTTCATAAGATGAAAAAATAGTGGTTCAATAGAAGAAGAAAGTTTTAATCAAATATAAGATCAATTTAACGTCAGATGAATATAAAAAGTCGTACTTATTAAATACGTGAAACAAAATATAAACATTTTGTAGAATTCATCGTGTTACTGAAGAATAAAGTGCATATTATGAAGATATGACTGAATGAAATCAAGCGCATGACAAGTAAAAATTAGAGGTGGGTTAATAAGTGAAGAGGTGCAATAGTAAAACATAAAAACAAGTACGGTATAGCATAATAAAGCAAAGAGAAGAAGAACAAATAAAGATGACCTTAACATATGCAACCAAAGAGATTGGTGAGTGCACAAATGCATTACTTTTGGGGAAGACACAGTACAAGAGTGAGTACTGTTGGAAAAAGAATAAAAACTAGCAATAAAAACGAAATCAGTCATTGACTGCTTCGTAGAGCATAAAATTATATTATTCTGAATTAATTAAAACAATCAGCAATTGCTGAACTTTTATCACATGACCTTGTTATCTATTCCTCATACGGGCTTTATCTCTTTCTGTTACCTGCAGATTATTATTAATTTAGCTATCCAAAATGTATTATGGTTGAAGGACTGCCACTGGTATTTCTAATAATTTTTTCTTAACTTTCTTTTCAATCTTTTCAATAGCAAATCCTTCACTACTTGTTAAAATAACCTTAATTTTGAAATTAGAAGAAGTATAAAATACCCCCAAATGCAATTCAATCAAAATCAAATAAAGCCATTGGTTAATGAAATGCAGCTGGAGGTATTCCAAATCCTAGATTTCCGGTCTTTTTGCTTCATTTCTTTACTACTTTCAATTTTTCAGCTGGATGCGTGATATGTGAACAAATCTTAAAGAATACTCTACCCAGATTAATGCAAGACTATGCCAGACCATGTTGTATATTTTCTTTTCTATTTATTCACCATACACTAAAAACTAAATAATTTAATCTATGTTAACCAAAAACCAAGAAAGTTTTCTGTTTGACTTTAATTTTGAATCACTAAGTTGTAATGCGATCAAATCTTGTTGGTGTAAAAAATGTTGTGATTCTTTGGTGATCATTTAAACTTATCATTTAAATCTTCTAATGATTTACTTCCCCCCATTGCCTTGATAAACTCATATATTAAAAATGAAAATTAATGCGATGCTAGATCAGCGTTCAATGTAAAATTATAGCAGAAAAGATCAAATGTTTCAATGAAATTTCAAAAAAAAAATCAAAATTTAATGCAATGTCGTTCATCATCCCAAGGGTATTAGATAATTGAGGTCTGATCCTTCAGACATTGGTTACTCTTCATAATTTTTTATAAGATTCTAATATCCAAAATGGCCTTGATTGTTGATGTAAAAGTAAGACCTATTCTTTTATTACAATTTTTATAATAATTATCAGGATTAACTTCACTTTATGAAATTTTGAATTTTTACATTTTTTAAATTTTAAGTGACTTTTATGAAACCTACCATAACCGTTTCAATAAGTAGAACAAATTCATACAAAAATGTTGTTTTTAGACGTAAAAAATGAACTCCAATTGATTAGTTCTTGAGCTATTAAATTATAATATCTTTCTCGCGTGATTTAGAAAATATTTAATATTATTATACAAAATTATTTATTTTTATAAAATACTTTTTGTAATAACTTAAGAACTAATTAACCAATTTTTTTGGATCAGAGGATAGCATTTTTTTATGGATTTTATTGGAATTATTGCAAAGAGTAGGGTGGTAATTTGGAATTTAAAATTGTGGGGTGAAGGGTATGGGTAAGGACTCAGAAAGTGAAATTTAATATTATATTGTTATTTTTCTTTTTTCAGTTATAAGGAACTAAAGGGTAATTTTAATTTCAAGTGTGAAGTTTATTTGCACGTGGCGAAGTCGAAGTTCTGTGTAATGTACAAGAAGTGATCTATTTTTATATATTTATAAATTAAATAAATAAAATACAAATTGTGGTATTATATTAGATCCAATCTGAAGTCTATTAGAATTTATCTAGAGAGAAATTATGGTACATTTAGAATACTTTTTTTTTAATCAAAAATTAAATTTTGTTATAAATTTCAAATGAACAAGGGCAGTATATAATTTTGAATAGATACATATGTACAATATTAGGTACATAAATAAATGATTTTTTAAGGAAATTTGGAAAAACCAATAATCTTCATGATTATTCTTAGAACAAGCTCTCCTTTACCTATTATCATCTCATTAATTTTTATTATTCCTATTTTTAGCCTTATCACTCGAGTATCTCCCTTAAAAAGAAAATTAAGGTCGCCGGTATATTATGTGCAAATGAATTTCAGCAAAAAACCCCTGAGAGAGACATTTTTACACTTTATCTTCACCATCAACGATTTCTCTATTTTCTTAACTTTGTTATATAAAATATCTAAATTTTTTATGAGTTTTATATAAAATACTTACATGGCAGCCATGGAATATTAACTTCAAGTTTATCAGCACGTGCCCAATTAAAAGGATCTAAAATTCCTGCCGATATTATTTTAACACTCAAAAATAATATTAGTGTAATTAAAATAATTTTATTCATTTTAACGAGAAACTGTGCTTCTGTTCTTCTTCCAATTATAACGAGATCACTTCAACATAACCATTTATTTTTGCAATTGCATGATTTTTCTCAAATCTGATAATCAAGCAATGATGAACTAAAACAACCAAACTGAGATTAATTTTGTGCTGCAATAACAAAATAGTAAATATTTTTTTCTAATCTGTTTGTCACTCTTTAGTAATGCGTTCTAATGTATTCTTTCAACATTTGTATTGCAATATTTTAAAATTATAATAATTACGATAACCCAGTTCAAGTTCAAGAATCGACATCTAAAATCAACGTCATAAATAATTTTCTTTTTCCATAATTTTGAATTGAATTATGCGTCATTAAAATAAACAATTTTGGGCGATTGTTTTGGCGCCAAGTGCAAATAAGCGCTCGGTAAAATTTTGAAAATAATAGGTAAATGAGAAATAGAATAATTAAATTTAATTTACACAAACTTTCTTTAACTAAACATTAACTAATTAGCAAAAACAACTGGTTCTCGTTGTTACATTTTGAGTTCTACTTTCACCCTTAGAAATAAAAAAATAAGATAGGTACCGGAGGATCAAATATTGCGATGGGTAATCCAATAGGTTGACCACAAAACTAAATGACCAACATAACTGACCTACTCACAAGAATCAAACAAAACACTCGCGTTAGTTGAACAGACCGATTACAAATGACGAACAAGAACACCAACTTACCTATACATATTAACTTCTCTCGGACCGCTCGCTTGCCTGTTACACAAGTTACAAACACAACGTTATGCAAGGAAGAAATTCAATGAAGAAAAGCTTTCACCAAATACTTCGGTCAATCATTTCGAGAGTGCGATCCGAAAAGCGTGGTTGGTACCGTACATGTTTCCATTTTTGCTTCCTCATTCCTCGACAACCAAAACAAAATATCTTATGTTTCACCCATATTTTCAAAAACCGAGCGGGCCACTTTTTCAAGAGAAAACCAAACTAAAAACTCATAATTAATCGGTCGTGAACTTCCTTCCGCTTGATAGTATTTAAGATATTCAAATGCACTGACAGGTTTACCTTTAGATGTTGATTAGTTGAATTATTAATAAAGTTTTATATAATTTATGTATTATTGTGCGGTCTTGACAGTGAAACCTGATTTCAATTGCGTAAAAGTCCTTCCTTACAACGGCCTTGCGTTCTACATCACTTGAAAAATTATTATTTATATCAATCACAATTTTACATTTAACTGCTTAATTAGTTGTTTACAATCGACTCGTTAGTCGTACTGGTAGGTACCTTTTGAAAAGGAAAAAGAGAAAATTTTCTGGTGATGCTGATTCTGATTTCACTTAAATGTTTTGAATGTTGTGATTTTCATCAAAAGAGGGCAAAAATCGTACATTTTAAACTTTTAGGAGTGCATAAAATAGTGTACGGAACATAGGATTAGAGGTATTTCAATCCCTCGCGTGATAATTTGTTCTCGGCTTTGTTTCGTGCAGATATACTACAGATTTTTAGAATTCTGCATGGAAATTTGGAAAAAGACTTGATTGAATTTGAAATGATTGAGAGAAATAAATTGAAATTTAACAAATTTAAAATGACAATTTTATTTATTGCGGGGCATGGTCCCGGATACCGACTGATATCAGACGTCACTTTTACAAATAATTTGTTGCAAAGTAAAGTACATACTAATATCTGTAGATAAACATTTCCAGAAATTGCACTTCTTTTTGTAATTTATTTTTTTGAACATAATGTATAAACACAGAGATAAATGAATGATAGGTTAAATTTGGGTTCCAGAACTAGAACTGGAAAATTTATTTATATTTATTTGATATCGAATTCAATTCTTGGCACCTCAATTTTAATCAAATAAATAGAAGAATTATATTTAATAAAGTTTCGAGAGTAAAACGTTTGGAGAAGGCTGGAAATTAAAAAGGACCAATTTATTACAAATCAGTGCACGTCGATTCTTCCAAACTCACCGCACACCTCATCTCAATATCTAAATTAGATTTTTAAATATTAAATATTTTACAAAAAGCTTCGTTTTTAACAAAATGTCGTCGTTGGTTGTAGTGCGAGGGGGTTAAACATAATATTTTCGTAATTGCATAATAATTTTATTTTCCACTCCTTAATCAGTTGACTTAAAATAACAGGATTAAAAGTAATATAATAGAACATTTTTAAATTGTTTGATATTTTTCGATAAACAGCGCCGCAGATGATTTCTTTTAAATTTTAAAGTCCAGATAACTTTCTTCACCTTTTAAGAATCTAAAAAAATTAAAGTTTTAAAATTAATAAGCTAAACAAAGAACGTTTAAATTATATCGTAAGGATCATAACCTTTCGGCAATAGGTTATTCATATTTCGTTAAAATGTAAATTTTTTCTGTTGCTTGAATTGTTTCTCAATTTGAGAAATCTATCATTCAGTTCGTTACTCCTTGGCGTGATCAATTTATCACCTATACATTCTGAAATTTACATATTGTTTTCTGATTGTTTTGTTTATACAATGCGAATAATCAATGGGTGCGTCCCGACTCCTTAGTATTGGTAATGCATGGGGAAGTACATACCATAATATGCACCGCAGTGCAATTCTAACGGATTAATAATTGCAGTTGAAAACATATAACAATAAATGACATTTGGCGATTCTTCCGCGTTACTATATTCATTTCTTATATAACCAAACCTAGTTTCTGATAATTATGGAATTATAAAAACAAACATTAGTTGTGACAAATAATTATTTTAAAACTGTAAAACTCGTCAAAACATTTTTTATTTCATCAACTACGAAAGTTACCTCATACAGACCAGAGACGCCGATTTTGCTCAAAAAATCTCGGTGTTCTTGGTACCGTTAGTTTATTTCAAAAATTATTCAGTGTCGACAAGTTAACATTTTTTAAATTTTAAAACTACTTTTCCATAATAATAACTAAGAAAATAAATTCTTGTTTTACTGCTACTGCATTCTTTTCCTTTAAAGAAGATTGCGTAACAAACGTAATACATTCTTTGCGGTTGAAATTACAATTTTTTTTATAGAAATACTACTATAAAAATAACCCAATTTTAAACGAAAGGGTCAAAAAACCACTGGTTTCCTTCTTATTAAACCCTGGCTGAAGAAGAAGAAAAAGGATATTTATGCATTTTTTATTTTAATTTAAATAATCATCGCTGTTAAGATTTGTGGTCTCAAATAATGTACCTCACAATTGTTACGTTTACATTACAAAATTGATTACACATTAACCAACAACAAATTTTAGTAGTTGATAACAATTTTTTTTTAATTTTTACCCCTGTGGCTGGGGGTCTCAAAGTGCATCAACTACTGGGTTATTAGCACTTCACCACAGCCTGATGCAGATGTCCACTAGAAGGCCGAGCTAAGAAATTCTGCGAGGTCCGCGATTTGAACCCAGAATTTCCGCTCTGTAACTCAACCTACGGTCACATCACTCCACGACTGTGGCTGACAACAATTTTAAAAATCTCTTGATTAAAATTTCTTTTTGCATTTCAAATAAGACCACTATTGGTGAGAAATAATTATTTGCTTCCATAATTCGTACTTGTGGATGATTTTAGTCATGGTTTTTAGATTGAAACAAACAAAATCAAACATTTTTATCAACCAGTTTAACCAAATTACTTATTGCATTGCTGTATGTACTCGTATGTAGGTATTATTTAAAAAAAATTATGAAGGTATTATGAAACTTGTCATGAACTTAACACAATTAACCATTTAATTTATTCAATTAGGTTTATTTGCATGCAGCACTTCGATTATTCTAATATTATTTCTTAATTGTCCTTGATGCAATTTTTTTTCTACCATAGATTATTAATTTATGGCAGGACATCAACTTTATTTTGTTAATGTTTGAAAGGTCCTCAGCTGCCACCTTCTCGAAGAGTCAGACTGGAAGTAAAATATTGATGCAAAAATTAGTAAATTGCATGATGGTTAAACTTTAATTTTGATTCATGGCCAGTCCGTCCCTGTCACCAGTTGCATTCCTTTGATGAAGATTTAAAAAGTTACAGTCACTTCTAAGTTCTGTCGGAGCACCTACTAATTATTTTTTAAATTGTTGGTTGTAAATGCATCGGTGTCCTTAAACTGAATAAGCTTCTTGAAAAGTTTAAAAGTCCATTAAATTAATCGTTTTACTACATTGCTTTAAAAATTGTATTTGCACCGACCTTCACCCGAACCTTATATGAAGCTTTCGTATGTGGATGAAGGACGTTTGGTGAAGAGAAATAGACAAGGTAATAATTAATATTTTTAAAGTTTTAGAAAGTGTTGATTCGAAAATATTTTGGTTTTTATCGCTCTTAATCGGTAGGATATGTTTATTGGTAGCACCGCATTTAGAGAGGTGATTGTTACAGGAAATGCTATTACTGCTACACTAATCGTGCTGAAGATTGAAAATGACGTCAAGTTGAAGATAAAAAGATAAACTTTTACCATTTGTATTTAATAATTCAAATGATTTATATTCTTAGAGGTATTACTAAGTATGGTAATTTCCTACAGCAATTTACTTTTATATTAATGAGGAATTTTTAACGATTTATCAATAAAATGAAACAGTAAACACAAATTTTTTCCCAGGAGAGTACACGTAAGTCCAATAAATTATTGATATAGCTGAGGAGGTTGAAAGTTCAAACTTTCAGTTATCCTTTCTTCCTTTCTTGTTCATGTTTACACTCTTGCGGATGAAATAAAAATTTATAGCCGATTAATTCGTGTTTTACGTACCGGAACATATCCGTATTTTAAAATAATCAAAAATGCTAAACATTTTACATAAAATCCATTTCAAGTAGCCGAAGACTTTTCGTCAGGATACGGATGCGCCCTATTAAACGCGAGAATAACTAAAATGTTGCTTCCGATGTTAACTAATATTTGAAATCAATGTACCGAATAAAATAAATTCTATTTTTTGTGAAAATTACCAGGAAGTACAAGGTAAGACACAACTAATGGACTAACCTAACTGAATAATGTGCCTAAAATGCAAAATCATTGGTGATATGGTAAGAAATCCGTACTGTTCCCATGGAAACAAATTCTCTGTCATTTTTTGCAATATTCCAAAATGTCAATTTTCCACTTAGCGGAAGACGTATACTGCCGTGTTAATTCTAAAGGGCGTATCTGCATTTTTTGTCGTCTTGTGTTACTGATGACCAACGCTTCCCTGCATGTAAATCTATCATTTCGTTAAGATTAGAAGGTGAAACTGTGTATAGAGATGCTAGAATACATCGTTCAAACCATGTGTTGGCACACGGAAATTTATAAAGCGCGATTTCCCAACAATTAGCGTTTTGCAGATACGCCCTTTAGAATTAACACGGCAGTATAATAATTTTAGTTAATTTCTTTTTTTTTCATTGTTTTTTTATTTTATAATATTAGTAGCAAAATGGAATTGGGTAAGCTACATCGCTATAGAATGGATGACGAAGTCAAAGAAAAAGTATAAAGAACGACCTCAGACATCTAAACGTTTTTTGTCATTTCTTTCCTTTTTTGATTGTATCAATAGTTTCAGCTACCACTTTCCACTCCTCCTCGCCTTCCAGGATAGTGCTCACAAGTTGTTCAAGGGTCAGGTTGCTGAGTAACCTTCTGTGAGTGTTCTACTGTAGGCATCCAAACAGGGTATGTTCGACGGTGTCCAGCTCTTAATATGGTCGTTGGTCGATTGCACTTTACCGAATTTTTTCAGGTAAGCGTTGAAGCATTCATTGCTGGAGAAGGCCTGAGTCAAGTGGTAGCTCAGCTGGCCGTGTTGTCTGTAGATCCATCTCCGTAAATCGAGGATTTACTCCCCCATGGACCCGACACGCCACATTCCCTGCTAATGGTCATAAACCGCTTCTTCGTGTTCTTACCTCCAGCTGAGCTGCATCAAAGTTTGCAGATCTTTCTGCGGCTGACAGGTTAAACAGTGGTGTACCTGGAAGGTCCAAAATTACAGATTCAGATCAAACTTGGTTCATCCTAGAACATTTTTAGTCCACTCTAGAAGATGAAGAAAAATAATTAAAATTTTATTACATTTCACTGTACTCCTCTGATACATGTATGATTTTTGGAAAACCAAGCTCTAAATGAAGAAAAGATTAACTACATAATTAAAATTATATAAAAGTGGTGGGGGTAAAACTGGTATAATGAAAGGATTGGGTACTACCATTGCACAATTTTCAGGCTTCATGTCATTCCAATTAGCATAGAATCTGAAAAATCTGATTAGTAATTTTGTAATTCCAATTACTGGGTGAGTAATTGCTGTCATAATTTAATAATTAAAATCCGCAAATATACTATAATTACGCTTATACTTCTAATTCAAAAGAGAACGTCATTGTACAATAATTACATAGATTATAGCATGCATTTGCTTTATTTCGTTATTTTGAGCGAATCACCATGAATTATTTCGGAAACTGCATATTACAATTACTGCAGGAAAGTGTAATTTAATAATTACCAATACTTACATTATCCAATTAAAATTTTACAAAATCTGTTCATTTACACATTTTTTTTCTAAGTAGATATTGTTTAAACTTCTAATCGTTTAAAATAATAAATAAAAATGTTAAAATGAACATAAAAAAAGAAGATAGATAACTGTTAAAATATTGTACGTTTATCTCTTCAGATACCAAAAATTGGTATAAGGAAATATAAATCAACTCACCACAACTCTAACCATTTTATATATATGAGCTACAAATAAAACAACCGTTTTATTGTTACTGAATTTTCAAAAACCCTTGTTATGAATGCATCTAGTTCGATGACTTCTTGCACACCTTCTATATAATATTTTCGTGGCGTTGCACAACAGAAATTCAACATTCAAGGTGGATAAAATCTCACTTGCTTGTCCATTTTGTTCAAGCAGAAATTTCTTTGCATCCAAAAGCTCTTGAAAAATAAAAGTTTTTTAATGACGGAATTCAATGTTGAGTGAGCAATTTTAAAATCATGTTCAATTTGGGTGATCGACAAAGCAATTTGCTTGCAAAAGAATTTGGCTATGGCCGGTGGTCACTGGATCAATTACCGTTTTTTCATTTTAATTGTCTTATATAACAGTAATGTGATTTAGTTTGGACTTTTTAAATAAGGAAGTGCGTTTATTATTTTTATCATTTATGTAACTAAATCAGGCTAATCATCCCAAAAGTTACGTTTTCGAAAATGTATTATTAGCATTTGTGTTCCTTGTACGATTAATTATTATTTTTACTTTTTAAAAGGCATTATCAATCAACTATAATACAATGTCGCATTACTTTCCCCATTACACGTATGAATGGCATTTTTTTTCCTATAATAGCGCCATATACCTACCTAATGCACCACTTTCTTGCTAGTGAAATGAGGCGTTCCTTCTTCATAGTACACAATTTTTTGTATTTAAATTGAACAAATTATTATTCGTACTTTCATTTAAATATATTTAAGCGATCGTTCGAATAAGTTAAATTTGTTACTTAATTTTAATTATACTTACCTACTTATATTAGTACATCTACTAGGAAACCAAATACGTACCTACTTCCGAAATATAAAATGCTTAAAAACCATAACATGGTGATTATTATTATTTTAAATTCATTTCTTACATAAGAATTAATTGCAAATTAAATTAACGAAACGAGGAATTCCTATAGGAATTACAAAAAAATCAGTTCCTCAAAAATTAAAATATTATATTATTATCCCAATTAGGAAATTATTTCCAGTTCATATTTTTTATGGTCAAGGAAACACTGGGTCACGTTACCTTGAAATTGAAACTGTAACTATTTTTAATTGTTCCACTCTCTCTTAAGTGGATAAGATTTAAGAAAATAAGAAATAAATTTTATCAGTTTTTTTTTTTTTAATAGATATCCGAATAAATCCATATTTTTTAAAAATGATAATTATTATTATTTATTGTATTAATTTTGGAAATCTGAAGACTAAGCAAAAGTTTTTATTGCTACTTAGGTCTCAATTAAGCATTTTTTGGGTTGCAGTTGCCCCACCTTACTAACAAGATTTGTAAGAAGAAAATTTGAGAGAATTGTAGTGTGAAGTACTGAAAAATTTTTCAACGTGATAAAACGGAATTTCAATTCCACCCTAATTCTAAAATTACTTTTTATGAAATTTTGTTCCAAATTTAATTTCCTTGATTTCGATCAAGAAATTATTCAATTTTATTTTATTGAAAAATTAAACCTGTAATTTGTGTTGACTTTGTTTCAATTTGATAATTTTGCAATTTCAGTATAAAAAAGTTCTCTACTAGCAACTGGATCGAAACACTCAAGTTCCAAACCAAATCTCAAAATTCTACCAATTCTATTCGTGGAAAAAGCAGAAATGGCCTGCTTTAAAGTTCAATAACTTCGGGAAGGCGCAGAACACAACTTCATCATAGTTTGTAATTTTTTTATTTTTTTGAATCTGTTTAATGACCCCCTAGTAATCAACTGCTGTCTATGCAAAGCTGTAACAAAACGCAACCTATCTCTTGGTGCCCTGCTCTCTCTATCAAGCACCTGGATATACCCGACCTTAGTATGTTATTGAACCTATCAAATTTATTGTTAACCTTTATATCGAAGTTCTTTACAAAGGAAGAAAAAGTTTTCAAAATATACTGCCTCCAATCTAGACCAGGATCACCAATTTCCGCTAAAAATACTTGGCCCCTGAATATTTACACAAAGAATTGTGTTAACTCAAAAAAGTGTGCTCAAAATATGAATAAATATGTGGTGAAAAGTTTGCAGTTGTATGTTTATTTAGATCGCCAAAAAAAATTCCCAAGAAAGCGAAAAACACGAGCCTCCTCACGGGACGATTGATGCCTTACCAATGGATTTATTTAGTGACAGACGCAGACGGAACTAAAATTAAAATCATTTTTCTATTTTGCGTCTAAAACAAAGTCATTTCGATACGCGATTGCGTATCGAAATGGACCTTATTATGAAACGCAATTTTTTGTTTTATGAAGTTTGCGACAGAAACGTCATTGAAAATTAAAGCAACATGTCATTTTAAATGAAATTAAAAATCTTCAAATTTGGGTTAAACATTTTACTTAACTATAAATTAGAGACAATAATAAAGAAAATTCTTAACTGCAAGTATAATTTCCTTTATTTAAACTTTTGTGCGATGTTTTAACCTGTAAATTTTTGACACAAAGTTTCAAAATTTTCAAATTTGTTTCAAATGTCAAATGTGTTACCAATCAACTTAAAAATAAACAAGCCACGGCAGTGGAGTGATGTGATCGCTGGTTTCGCTACGAGCGGAAATTCTGAGTTCAAGTCTCGGACGCATCAGAATTTCTTAGCTCGGCTTTCCAGTGGACATTCTCATTCCGTGGTGAACCAAAAAACCAACCAACCAAAAAAACCAACCAACCAAATTACCCAATCCAAAAAACATAAACAAACAAAAATACTAAACAATTTAAAAATTAACATTTAAAAGTGCTAATAACCCAGTAGTTGATGCACGTTAAAATGTAAATAAAAAAAAAAAAAATAAACAAAATTTCAAATGAACTATAATAATTACAAACACATTTTTTTAATTTTAAACCATAAAAAAGTGCAAAATAGAAAAAATTGTATAAAAAACTCGTTTTATAATCATTTTTATTGCACTTATCTTTTAGAAAACTCCCCGCTTCGCGGCTCGTTTTCTAAACAGATTTCGTGCAATAAAAACTTCGATTATAAAACTCGTTGTTTAATATACTATTATAAAATCAATATAGATAAAACGAAACAATTATAATTGTTTTATGTAATTTTCTAAACATTGCCTAGAAATGATTAAAATTCCGTGCGCACATTTAAATTTTCGCGGTTTCTTGTTTTGGTGTCAATACAAAAATGGTTTGGTAACCCTGTCTGTATGACCCTGTCGTTTGACAAGTACTGAAGTTTCGGATATTTATAAATTTAATGTAATTCGTTTTCCTAAGTAAATTTTAAAATTTGGAAGTCATTTCGTTACAAATATGCCATCAGATAGTGCAGAAACATCTGTTAGAAGCAAAAGACCTTCGGGTGCGTACATAATAATTATGAAGTTTAATAATTTTATTATGGATTAACCAAACCCTCCACACCTATTGATTTTATCTACTTGTAGTTTAAAGGGCAATGCGATATTTACGGTAGTAATTAGCCACTTTTACTTAATTATTAAGATGATACGTTTTAAAAGATTCATAGGAAGTTTAGGTTACTTTTTCGTTGGTCGATGTGGGTGTGTTCGATGATATTAAATACTTCATCAAGATTGATTAACGAACAGACTATTGATAACTGAGTCGTCCTTTACATTATTTATTTATTGCAATCAATTTACTGATGTGTTAAGTGTGGCTAATTAATGTTAACTTGTTTGGTTTCTCATGTGTGGTTGCTTTGCCAAGTTTTTTCCTTCTCTGTCTTTCTTATAATACCACTTAGATGGCGGCAGTGTACATCAGCACACACAAGTGGTCATAAGCATAAGAAATACAATTGAGTTTTGAAATAATTATTATTTACTTACTATATTGTTAGATGATACCTACAAAAGTAGTAACTGTCAGTTCCATTTTTTCTTATTGCTTACAGTTATTACGAATCCACCCTAAATCATTACTCTTTTTTATCTTTCTTTGATACCATTTTCACAAAAAAGCTTAAGTTGACCACTAAAATAATTTAAAATTTTTTTTATTGTACGCTTTACGTCGAAATTTAATTGTTGGAAATTACACCACACTTAAATTACAATTCTAAATTGCCATGCCATGTATAGGGGTTGCTCCCCAAATATACTGTAAACTACCTAAAACATCCATATATATAATTTTGCTAAAGTAAAGCAAAATTATCTTCCCCAATGGCCCAATGTGATGTTTTTCTAAAATTCAAATAAAATCCGCAAAATTAACATTCTAAAATATAAAACTACAGAATAAGGTAATTTAACTCACATTTTACATCTGCAAATTCACATTTTATTCATATTTCATTGTGATTTACAACTAAACCAACCAAACTTAATTGTCTGGACGTTTATATAACGCTGGCCATAAACACTGTAATGTAGTCAGTTTAAAAGGTCAAAATAATTATTACTTGTAGTATAATTTATAAATATTAACGGATATCGTTTCTTTACATATTGACAACTACGGTTTTACTATGTATTAATAGTTTTAAGTTGAAATCACGAGGGAAACGTAACATTCTCGTTTTTAATTTATTATTAAAAACTGCAGGTGGTCAGTTCTCACATAAATTTTCAGTAACTTAATCGAGTTGTAGTATCTACTAAGAAATTTGTATTGACCTAAAAACCATGGCATTTGCTCTCTGTAAGGAATTAAATTGTTTTAAATTTATTGTTAATCTTTATTTGTAGATAGTGCTTTCAAACAACAAAGGCTACCGGCTTGGCAACCAATTCTTACCGCTGGAACCGTTTTACCAACGTTTTTTGTTATTGGTATTGCATTCATTCCAGTTGGAATTGGCTTGTTGTACTTTTCGGACGAAGTAAAAGAATTTGTGTACGATTACACTTTGTGTGTGGCCGAGAATCAACCAGAAAATAGTAATAAAACGTGTGCAGACTTAATATCCGGCGATCCTCCTGCTGATGAATGTTTTTGTAATATTCCATTTGCACTCGACACGGGTTTCAAGGGGAAGGTATACATGTATTACGGCTTAAGCAACTTTTATCAAAACCATCGGAGGTACGTGAAATCAAGGGACGATAATCAGCTGCTAGGACACCTCGACCAGAAACCTTCCTCCGATTGCATCCCATTTGCGTTCGATGGCAACGATTCGCAACCAATTGCACCTTGTGGCGCCATTGCAAACTCCATGTTTAGCGGTAATTTTCCCTCCTTTTGAATAGCTTTGTTTAATATTTGCGATTTCAGACGTGCTAAGTTTGGAGTTTCTTGAACCTAGCACCAATGTTAAAATACCGATTAAGCTGCTTAAAACGGGAATTGCATGGGATTCTGATAAAAACATCAAATTTAGAAATCCGCCTGGGAATCTCAAAGAAGCTTTCAAAGGATTTCGCAAACCTAAGGCATGGAGGAACGAGATATACGAGTTGGATTTAGAAGATCCTGAAAATAATGGATTTCAAAATGAAGACTTTATAGTTTGGATGCGAACCGCTGCTTTGCCTACCTTTAGAAAATTGTACCGTAGAATCGATCACAGTCAAAGTATGTTCAAAGATGGTTTACCCCGAGGAAACTACAGCCTCAGAATAAATTATAGTAAGTAAATTAGTTGGTCCTGTGCAATTCGGTTATATAGTAAAATATTTACTCTCAACATAGGGGGTCCAGTTTTAATACTTGGCTTTTTTGCGTTTCCCAATGGGTCGGATTATAACTACGTACATTATTATAACGTAGTGATAACCCTGCCCATCAGAAGGCGAAGAAATGCCTTCAGTTAAGTTCACTCAAAAAAATTTTGAACCAAAACTTGACCTTGCACAGGCCTGCAAGTAAAACGATTCATTTAACTTTTCATTTTAGACTACAATGTGAAAGCATTTGATGGATCAAAACGAATGATTCTTAGTACAACTTCGTTGTTAGGTGGTAAAAATCCGTTCTTAGGTATTGCATATATCGTGGTTGGCTGTATTTGTCTCTTGTTAGGTATAAGTTTGTTATTTATACACATCAAATGTGGAAAAAGGTAATACAAGGTTATTCTTTATTTAACCAATTTACTAATTTTTAATTTATAGTACCAGCGAGATGATAAACGTAAATCCCAGAACTCCATGGACTCCACAGTAAATTACCGTAACTAGACCGGAGTATTAACCTGAAGCCAAAGATTGATAATGAAACAAATTACTTTGTAATGAATTTTATTAAAAAATTACTACTGTAACTTGTGGCCTTTGTAGAATTTTTGTGATGCCATTCAATCATATTTTTTAGATTCATCCAGGCACAATTATTGCTTTCGAAAGTTGACTGTGTTGTTAGAATTTGTAAATGTTTATAACTTATTGAGTATTTTTTACATTAAGCACTTAAATAATTGTATATATTTTTAAAAGATTGTTTATTAGAGTTAAGATTGTTTTATAATTCTCAAAGTTATTGTTAGGTTTAACTGCAATTATACTTAAAACTTCACTTTGCTAATTTTAGAAATAAATTATAATAATTGTCTTA
Organism: Rhagonycha fulva; assembly: GCA_905340355.1. Taxonomy (NCBI): domain Eukaryota; kingdom Metazoa; phylum Arthropoda; class Insecta; order Coleoptera; family Cantharidae; genus Rhagonycha; species Rhagonycha fulva. The sequence goes on from HG996559.1 coordinate 1,953,335, forward strand.
TTATATTGTTGTTTTATTCAAAATTTTTTGTGGTTTTATTTTACAGCTGGGTCATTTCATTAGAAATCGTCCAGTCAAGTGGATGGATGCTCTCACTCGACAAAAAACATGCAGTTATCTTAAATAGGAAACTCTCAATTTCTTGTACACAATTGAAATACAAAATATTCAAATAGGCACAAACGATTTGGATTTGAAATTGTGAGAGCTTGGCACATGAACCTTATAAACATAAAATTAAAACTTTTATCATAATAATAAGTTATATACTGATATCCAATAAATTCAACCAAAAATTTTTTTAACTGAAATAAAAAATTATCCAAAATAAACGTTTCCAAAATGTTACATTTATCGACCGATATGTGTCGTACTAGCCCAATTTAATTATTAATCTCCAGTTCCTGTTATCTCGCGACTTTGTAGTTTTCTAGAATAATTTTACATTCATTCAAATTTTAATTATTTTCCAAAAGATTTTCAATTTTCTTCTTTCCAAAAAGAAGCAAACTGCTAAAAGGAAATAATACACACTTTTATCCTATTATTGTGTACTTTTGGTATAGGTACAGTGAAATTAAGTGAAAGGGCTTATATTTTAAGAACTTGATCAGCCACATATTTTTTGAAATTGATTCCAAGTGTCAAACCATATAAATATAACAAGCTACATAGGTACTAAAAAATAAAGTAGTGAATATTAGAATACCCTGTCCCACTGGCGTAGCTAGTCTTGACTGTTAGAAGAGAAGAAGTGCAAAACTGGGAGGTACAAGAAACTTTTAATGTAAATAACATATGCTACATATTATTTATTTTTAACCAGTGGAGCAGAATCTCCACCCCCACCCCCGCCATAAATAGAGACCAGAATTCTTTCAATTTTCTTATTTCTTGTGTTTTGCTTCTAAAATGCTAAATTGGCATGTAATTGGAATGTGGTCAGTGCCATACCATTTATATCGTCTCCAAAGCTCTCTAATAAATTCTTTGTACCATCTAGAAAATTAAATAACAACATAGTGCATGTTTATGGACTCCTGGAAATTTTGAAACCTCAACTTTTCTGCTTTGGATTTTTAAAGATATACCTAACTAGAAACCATAAGGTCGGAAGACCTTGCAGGAAGAAGTGCTTCGAAAAAATTCTGTTAAATTTTATGGAACAAAAACTTTTGGTGAACAAGGCATTAACAGTTTTAAAAACATTACCATAACCTAGTAGACAAAGAATAACAATACAAGACAAAAATGAATTTGAATTGATTAAAATCCAATAACAGTTTTTTTGTTGAAGAAATCACGGATGGTGCATAATGTATATTTTAAAATTGACAGTCAATTGTTGACCGTTGGTCACTCGAGTGCTCATCTTATTGGAAAGTTATACGTACTCTTGTCCCAGATTATCCTGCAAATTTCGGTTCTAAATGTGTTTAATGGATGTTTTATTCAGTTTTCCTTGTGTATTGTTTTTCCTAGTGCCGAAATAAGATCGTGGAATGTTGAATTTTTCGTTTGCTTCAAAACTTAGTCATAATAATCGTGTTTTGCCTTATAACGTCTCTTGGTTCTCGCAAGAATAAGGCATTTCGTGTAAAGTAAAACTTCCAGTTTTAATAGTGTTTATGTAAAGTGACGTACTTATGTTAGTTCTTCTTTGAGTGTTGTTCGTGATTTGGAAAGTGTAGGATAAACATTTCCAGGAGCAAAGCACAAAAAATTAGTTGGACGAAAATGGTGAGTCATTAAATTTATTCTTGCATATAAGTCAAACTTGATTACCAAATTTAATGGTAGTAAAGCCTTAAAGAAATTTGTTTTTCTAAAATAGTACAATGCTTAAAGATAACAATATAATCGTATGACTGAGCAACGCTTTCACTCAGGGGCGCACGGTGCTACCCGCTATTGCGCCTTCCTGAAAATTTTGTCTGTATTTCGAATATGGCTATAATTTTCTAGAAGTGGAAGCATATTGACTTGACGCATTTTCTCAATCACCTCTGCTTGTTTTTCAAAAGCTTTGCGCTTGCGATTTTGTGAATCAAATGGAATTTTTAATTAATTGTAAGGTTTGAGGTTTATGGTCCAATGTTTGGACTACCCCTGCATTTCATACGTTATTGTTAGGGGGACGTGTGGCTTATCAAACGTCGGTTGCTTGCTTATGTGTATGAAAATTTATAAATCGTACAGATGGAGTAGATGCGACAATGCCGAGAGCGTACACATCAGTACTTACCTTTCCTACTTAGTTTTCGTGTTTTGATATTTGATGTAGGACATTAACTTTGTACTGCGACATATCAAGGAGGATATTATAAATAATATAATGTAATGTATGTACTCAATTTTAAAAATTGAAACAAGTTATTTGCGAAATTACTTTCCACTTTCCGATGACTTTTCTGCACCCCCAGGTGAACAGAGTTACGATTAACCAATATTAAACAAAGTAATCCTGCAGTCACTTGTTTGCAATTCGGCCCTCGTGAGTTTATTTCGATTAAAAAATTATTTATCAGCTAATTGATTTGAATACTTTGAACGTTGTATGTAATTTCTCAAAGATTTTCATTTTACTTAATATTTTGTTGCAATTTTAAAATCTATTGTAGTTCTGGATACGAGTACATGATCGATCTTTTTGTAGTCTGCGGTGTGGTCGGTAGTGATTTAAATTTTCGAATTTCAAAGTAAGTTTTAAAATCTTTGCAACTTACAAAAAATTACAAAAACCAAGTAAATCAAACTTGATAGCGATTGTTTTTAGCTGAAAACCTCCCTGGCGTAACTCCCTTCATTTATTTATCGTCGTTCAAATTCCTAAATTTGTTAAAAAGTTTTAAAAAATGCGTGTTCCAAGTTTTTAATGCAACGGCCAACATTCAAATTTTAATCGAATCTCCCGCCCGCCCATTTTCACGAGTTCGTATACATTCGAGGATTCGAGAGTTGGCGCTTAGTTTCGTTCGTTAAACGAAAGACTTCAGACGTAAATCTACAGATGCGCTTTATTAAGGTTGTTTTTTTCAAGTTTCAAACAACAAATTTTGAAAATTGTAATTGTGCGATTTAGTGTGTATATTTATAGTGAAGTGTAGTTGGATCACGAAAGCTGAGCCCAGAAAGAAAGTGGAGAAATAAATTTTATTAATGTATGTACCAATTTTTCGTTTTCTGTTTTCAAATGTTTAAAAGGCAGTTTAGAACAAACCACTATACTTTTATCAAGTACTACTTATTCATATTTCATTTTGCGTTAAAATTTTTGAAAAATATGTGGCCGTTTTTTTGGATGATCAAAGTAAAAAAATCGTTTATAGCAATTTTTTTATGGCCACCATCTTGAATAATTAAGCGCGTTGGCGTTACTCGGAAGAAAATGCTCAATACAATTTAATACCTCAAAACTAGTGAATCGAAAGTTTAAACAAAGTTATTTTCGTTAAATTTCAGACAAAATTTTAAATTTATACTTTGATGAAAAATGCGCTTGCGTTGTACATTTAGTGATTCCCAGAAATATGATGATCGATGAGTCATCATCACATCGATGGTCAAATTATTACAAGTATTATTATGTAGCTAACTTGAATTTCAATTTTTTCTTCCGTAATATTTTTACGATTTTAATATTTTCGTTGTACCTACCTAATGAATAAGAGGTTAACTAATTTATTGCCACACTGACCTACTTATTTTACATTTTTAAAATGCAGCCCTTTATGCACCAAATAAAGAAAACGATGTTAACTTATTGTGCACGGTGTATTTATTTGGAAAAGAAAATATTCAAAATTAGTAAAAAAAACTTATTATCTAATAAACTTAAGTGAAAAATCTTGGTTCTTATTAGACGGAAATAAAATTTTTTTACCTTAATAAATAAATAATCAAAATGAAAAATTTTAAAAAAATCTTATTAAATTGTTGATAGATAAATATTATAAATGTAAAAAGTCTTTAGGTTGCTATTTTGCTTTTAGTTTTGTGTTTTACGCAATAAGGATCCAACCCTCAAAACTAAAACTCAATAAAATAATTGAGTTAGCCTTGGGTGTACGGATAGTAACTCTATCTGTTACTCTTACAATTTTTTCACTTTTTAATGATTTTACCATTTTTATGAGCATTAAAAAATACCCTATTTTTAAATTGCCATTTTTGAAGCTTAGCAAGGTTTCGCGCCGCCTGCACGGAAAAACCTTTTTTCCGTGTGCTATCACCTTGTGTGCATTTATAGTCCGGTCAAGATAGGTAAAAAAAATAAAAATAGAGGTACCTTGCATTAATTACCAAGAAGCTGAAAATTTACATGAAAGTTAGGGATACCATTATAATGAAATTGTAAAAAGTCCCCATCGATTTTCATGTGTGTAAAAAATTTTATGCGAGATCAAAGTTTGCAAAAATGGGATTTTAATTTTTTTTTGCGAAACGGTTAGTTTTATGATAAAAATAATTGAGACAAAAATTGTAGATCATTTAATTTTCTACAAAAATTGTCCTTACTTAGTTTTTTCCCTAAAATTCACCATTTTTGAGAAAAAGCAATTCTAACTTTACTAAAGTTTTTTTTTTTAATTTTAACCCCTGTGGCCGGGGATTGATTTTTAAGACCCATGTGGCTGGGGGGTCTCGAAGTGCATCAACTACTGGGTTATTAGCACTCCACCACAGCCTTGATGCAGATGTCCACTGGAAGGCCGAGCTAAGAAATTCTGCGAGGTTCGCGATTTGAACCCAGAATTTCCGTTCCGTAACTCAACCAGCGGTCACATCACTCCACGACTGTGGATTTTTACTAAAGTTGTATTCTCCATAGTACATTCCGTAGTAAATGTACGTAGTACATTCAACTCCAATTGCAAAATTCATTAATTTTTAAAACCAGACAAGGCTCAACAGCCATCGGAATTATTTTCAAATACGAGTTTGTCGGTTTATCCTAAACGTAAAAATCATATTATATTTTTAACACTCGACCCAAAAAGAGGGGTGCTTATATGCTAGGACTGTGGCTGTGATACAACATCAGCAATGTGTTCCGGAGGGGTAAAACAACAGTTTTTAAATTGTTTGAAAAACAAAATGTAATTACATATGTGCAAAAGTTTTTGAAGATCTGAACTCTGCTCCAGAAACTCTAATCACCAATGAAATTCGCTTTCTTCTTTCTGTATATGGAGTTCCAAAAAAAAATTACTTGCATAGATAAGTTGCGTTACTTATATATTGTAAAACATACAAGTAATAAAAAACGTGGGCAATTAGCTTGTCTTCATCCAACCTCGGCTTCTGTTCACCAACACTTTTATCGAGTATATTACCAGGTTCAAGTGTGGCTTGGTAATCAACTGGGACCAGAAGAATGGGATTGGTAGCTAATTAATAATGTTTTGGAACCAATAATCCCCACTCTACTTCCACCTGCACCAGAAAAGCTCCTTAGGGCCAGTTGTATAAAAGAGGATCATCCTTGACCATGGATGATCCATCCATCCATAGGCCTACTCCGTGGTCCACGAGGGGAGTTCAATAAGTTGGGTAAAAATGGGATGGATGATCCATCCATCCATGGTCAAGGATGATCCTTTTTTATACAACTGACCCTTAATACTATTTCTTGCAACTGCAAAAAGGGATGTAATTTGAAATGCGCGTGCAAAAAAGTAGGCTTATTTTGTTCACCAGCATGCACCAGTTGTCAAGGCCAATCGTGTTCAAATGTTGAATCTCTAGCAGAAGAAGATTATTATTACATCAACGACGAAACAACTGATGTATCGCTGCTACAACAATAAATTTATGTCGACTCGGAAAAATGAAGCAGAAGAAGTTGAATCAAATCAGAAGACCTGACATATCATTAAACTTCAGTAAAATACGAGGGGAATTCAATAAGTCCGGTAAAAATCAAATAGGTGACGACACAAATTCAAAAACAAAAAAACATTTGACAGCTTCAGTGTGTTGCTGGTCTACATATTATAAAATTTCAAACAGGTATGTCAATTATTTTGGTCGTCACAACCATTTAAATAACGCAACTTGTGATACCTGCGTCAAGCCAGCATCCCCACTTTTTCCAAATAAAAGATAAAATAGTTATGAATTTTGTGTAAATTATGTGTACAAAAAGAAAATTTTGTGCTTTTATTGTTTTAAAGTTATATCCATTTTAATGCTGGGTTAACGTCAAGCTAGCACCCCCACTTTGCAACCAGTAATGCAACACAAAAATAAACATACCCTAATTAGGTGTAAATTATGTGTAAATTTTATGTACAAAAAGAAAATTTTGTGCTGTCACTGTTTTAAAACTATAACTACTTTAAATCGTGGCACGTCAGGCTAGATAAAGGTAAATGCGCTGCCCCCCCCCCAAATCGAATTTTTGAATAAAATTTGCTTCAAACGTTTGAGCATTGTTTGAGCATCAATGAGCTTCCAATATTTTCGTTTTAGCCTCAACCAGAGTTATTCGCAAAATCTTTGGGGGGGGGGCTGTAGACATACATACTAACATACTATCTCCCTAATAAGGCTGCAGGCATCTTAGCCCCCTCCCCCAAGTAAAATTTTGGGGTAAAAATGGTGTCAAACGTTTGAGCATCAATGAGCTTCTAAATTTTTTGTTTGAGCCTCAACCGTCGCGGAGTTATTCGCGAAATTCTTGGGGGGGGCTGTAGACATGGTTTTTTATTTTTGTTCTTATTTTGAATGTTTTTGTGAAATCAATAGAGATTCGTTTGAGCTTGAATGACCTTCCATTCCTATCATTTTAATTTCATTTTCTGCAAAGTTACAAGCATTTCAAATTTCGAGTACTCCGGGCAAGTACGGTACAAACATTTTCTATTTTAATTCTATTTTATCGGATTAAAATTTTTGATTCGATTAAAAAAACTTAATTCTGCTTTATTTACACATAATTTACACAAAATTCTGGTATGTTTATTTTTTGTGTAGCGTTACTGGTTGCAAAGTGGGGGTGCTAGCTTGACGTCAAGCCAGCACCCCCACCATTAAAATGGATATAACTTTGAAACTATGAAAGCACAAAATTTTCTTTTTGTACACAAAATTTACACAAAATTCGTAACTATTTTATTTTTAATTTGGAAAAAGTGGGGGTGCTGGCTTGACGCAGGTACCTGTGATTTGTTCTCAAAAATGGAAAAAAGTGAATTTTGCGTATTAATAAAACACCAAGTTTTTCGTGGAAAAAAAATTACAAAAACAAAAATAAAATTGGATAAATATTACCCGGACTCCGCACCATCGATTAAAATGATACATAAGTAGTTTATGAAATTCCGTTGTAATCGTACCAGAACAAAAGATGCTAAACGACCAGGTAAAAAAATTGAAGGTCCTACGTCCTACTCAAGAAAACATCGATAAAATCCGTGACATGGTTTTGGCTGATCGCAGATTGAAAGTACGGTAGATGGCTAAACCTATGAACATGCCAACTGGTGCAACGGTTTCAATTTTACACAAACGTTTGGACATGAGAAAGTTATCAGCAAAATGATTGCCGCCTTTGTTATTGATCATCAAAAAGGCAAACGTGTGACAACTTCAACGAATTGCTTAAAACTGTTTCAAGGTAATTCAAGCAAATTTTTGTGTCGATTTATTACTGTTGATGAAACATATAGATTCATCATTTTATGCCAGAAACCAAGGAACAGTCTAAGCAATGGGTAGAAGCCGGTGGAAGTGCTCCAAAGAAGGCAAAAAGAGTACCATCAGCCGGGTAGGTTATGGCAACTGTAGTGTTGTGGGGATGCATGTGGCATAATATTTATGGATTACTTGGAAAAAGGAAAAACAATAACAGAACTATATTATACAGCATTAAAGGATCGACTTGATGATGAAATCAAGCAGAAACAACCATATTTGAAAAAAAGAGTAATTTTTCATCAGCACGATAATGCACCAGCTCATTCGTCTAAAATTGCAACAACAAAACTTGGAAGAATTACGCTACGAATTTCTTCTTCGTTCACCGTATTCTTCACATTTGGCATCTTTCGATTATTTCCTGTTTTCAAATCTGAAAAAATGATATGCTGGAAGAAGATTGCAAACAATCGATGAAGTAATCGTAGAAATTAATTCATATTTTGAAGGTTTTGATAAATCTTACTTTACAGACGATATTAAAAGACTTGAACATTGTTGGAAAAAATGTATCCAGTTGAAAGAAGACTATGTTGAAAAGTAATAAAAAATTTTCTTGCGCCATTTTTACCCAACTTATTGAACTCCCCTCGTGGACCACGGAGTAGGCCTACCAGGGAAATACACCAAGTACACTACTTCATAGGTGGAAACTGAGAATACAACTTTAGTAAATTTTAGAATCGCGTTTTCTCAAAAATGGAAAATCTTAGAGTAAAAAGTGTCAGGTTAATTTTTGTAGATAATTAAATGATTTACAATTTTTGTGTAAACTATTTTTCTCATAAAACAAACCGTTTCGCTAAATAATTCAAAAAAAACCCATGTTTGCGAACTTTGACCTCGCATAAAATTTTTTGCACACATGGGATCGATGGGAACTTTCCACAATTTCGTTATAATGGTATCGCTAACGTTCATGTAAATTTTCAGCTTCTTGGGAATTCATGCAAGGGTCAATGTCTATTTTGACGGGCTATTAGTCGTTGTTACATAGTAACTAATAACAAACCTTAAACCAAATTGTAGGTGACAATATTCAGTCAGTTTCGAGTAAAAATTAGTTTTGAAAAATGTTATTTAAATGTTTATTTACATAGTAGGTATGCATTATTTTTTACACGTTAATGTAAATAGGAAACGGGAGGAGAAGGCTCAGTATAAATTTGAGGCTCTTTTCCTACCTTTTACAAATTAAAAATAACTCTAAGAGTAATCTGGACACAACTACAATTTGGTTAACAAATATTAAATAAAATAATTCTGCAGTCACTTGTATGTCATTAAATATCGAAATGTATATTTTTTATCAATTAAAAAATTATTTATTAGCCAATTGATTTGAATACTTTGAACGTTGTATGTAATTTCTCAAAGATTTTGATTTTACTTAATATTTTGTTGCAATTTTAAAATCTATTGTAATTGTGGATACGAGAACGTGATCATTCTTTTTGTTGTCTGCGGTGTGGTCGGTAGTGATTTTAATTTTCGAATTTCAAAGTAAGTTTTAAAATCTTAGCAACTTACAAAATATTACAAAAACCAAGTAAATCAAACTTGATTGCGATTGTTTTTAGCTGAAAACCTCCCTGGCGTAACTCCCTTCATTTATTTACCGTCGTTCAAAATCCTAAATTTGTTAAAAAAGTTTTAAAAAATGCTTGTTCAAGTTTTTAATGCAACGACCAACATTAAAATTTTAATCGAATCTCCCGCCCGCCCATTTCACGAGTTCGTATACATTCGAGGATTCCGAGAGTTGGCGCTTAGTTTTGTTCGTTAAACGAAGGACTTGAGACGTAAATCTACAGATGCGCTTTATTAAGGTGGTTTTTTTCAAGTTTCAAATAACAAAATTTGAAAATTGTAATTGTGCGATTTAGTGTGTATAGTTATAGTGAAGTGTAGTTGGATCACGAAAGCTGAGCCCAGAAAGAAAGTGGAGGAATAAATTTTATTTATGTATGTACCAATTTTTCGTTTTCTATTTTCAAAAGTTTAAAAGGCAGTTTAGAACAAATTACTGTACTTTTATCAAGTACTACTTATTCATAATTCATTTTGCGTTAAAATTTTTGAAAAATATGTGGCCGTTTGTTCGATGTTCAAAGAAAAAAAATCGTTTATCGTAATTTTTTTATGGCCACCATCTTGAATAATTAAGCGCGTTGGCGTTACTCGGAAGAAAATGCTAAATACAATTTAATACCTCAAAACTAGTGAATCGAAAGTTTAAACAAAGTTATTTTCGTTAAATTTCAGACAAAATTTTAAATTCATACTTTGATGAAAAATGCGCTTGCGTTGTACATTTAGTGATTCCCAGAAATATGATTATCGATGAGTCATCATCACATCGATGGTCAAATTATTACAAGTATTATTATGTAGCTAACTTGAATTTCAATTTTTTCTTCCGTAATATTTTTACGATTTTAATATTTTCGTTGTACCTACGTAATGGATAAGAGGTTAATTAATTTATTGCCACACTGACCTACTTATCTTACATTTTTAAAATGCAGCCCCTTATGCACCAAAAGAAAACGATGTTAACTTATTGTGCACGGTGTATTTATTTGGAAAAGAAATAATCAAAATTAGTAATTAGTAGTAAGTAAACTTAATTGAAAAATCTTGGTTCTTATTTTAGACGGAAATAAAATTTTTTTACCTTAATAAATAAATAATCAAAATGGAAAATTTAGAAAAATCGTATTACCTATGCTGTTGATAGATAAATATTATGAATGTAAAAAGTCTTTAGGTTGCTATTTTGCTTTTAGTTTTGTGTTTGTTAAATGAATGATGTTACGCAAGGATCCAACCCTCAAAACTAACTCAATAAAATAATTGAGTTAGCCTTGATTTTGGGTCTACAATTTTTTCACTTTTTAATGATTTTACCATTTTTATGAGCATTAAAAAATATATCCTATTTTCAAATTACAAAGAAGTCTTATGACATTTTTATGAAAAAGCTATAATATAGTTTTTGCGTTATAAGGCCTACAATGTTCAAAGATTTGGGTGGTTGTGGGGTGGTATGCACAAAAATTCGAGTGGTTATGGGGTCTTACTTTGTACATGATGAAGTATTATACTTAATCAAACCTCCAATTAAAAAAACTCAAAACCATAACAAAAATTAACTTTTCCAAAAATTATAAATTCAATGGCCTGATTATCTATTATCATTTTCCAGCTAGCCTAATCGGAAAAAACTTATCGAACCTTCGCAGTGCCACCTTGCAAACACATCCAACTTTTGCTTTCCAATTAAATTTTGTTTGTTCCAATAAAAGAAACTTCAAAATCGCCAATTTCTTCTTTATTATTTTTCCAAAACAAATAACACTCAAAACTATTTATTTTCACTTTTTCAAAATAATTTCTACTTGAGGAAATCAAAACCCAACCATGCGACTTGAAAGGTTGCACTTCTCTTTTTCCAAATTAAAAATTTCTCGACCTCTGCTATCACAACTAGAACGTCGCACAAGTTTAAATTTTTCTCAATCAAAAATATAAAAATTGCTCTAAACAAATAAATTTCTTCGTACCAAAAAATATACGACATCTCCCTCCTATCTTTTGCTAAATCCAAAAGGGATTTGAAGAAAGATAGATACTCGACGTCGTGTCTTTGGAACAAAGAACAACTCTTAACATTTTTAACAATCAACTAAATTTTAACAAATTAATTTCAAAATAAAATAGTCCAACTGGCAAATCAAATTTACACCCCTTATCTATTTTACAAAGTTCAAACCATCAATAATGAATGCTATTTAACACCTTCAAAGTAATTAATTAATCAATTTGCACAAAATTTTTCATCCCTCTTGTAAAAATAATCAACAATTTTTCAAATTTCTAATCTTTCAATTTTCTTTTAGTGAACCTTTTAACAATTTTCATTTTATTCGTACCTTTGCAACTTATTTTATCATTCAATCTTCCGATCGAGTTTTATTTAATAAAATCCTTCACCGTTCTTAATTATTAATATTTGCTACATTTTTATTTAAGCGGTAGCTCACACATTTTATAAATGCTATTCCTAATCCATCAATAATAAATTTCTTTCTCGTAGTCACTTTGTAATTTTAAATTTTCAAATTTTTGCAGTGACAAAGTCGTTCATAAAATTAAATGTTTCATTACACAATTAAGTTTCATTGCTAGACTACGATACCAACCTCTCTTATAAATTTTCATTTTGCTTATTTTCAAAGATTGTCATTTTCACCTATTATAAGATATGATAAATTTTTCCTAGTTAATTTTCTGTACGTAGTTGTTTAATTTTTAAATTGATTATTTGTTTTAGCATTGATCTAATAAATAAATATATTTTTACGTCCCAAAAAATATACGACAATATATAGGTAGGGGAATGACGGGCAAAATGGGGTACCTAAGACTTAAAATGGCTACAAAAAAAAACCTGATTACTTAGGGCCAGTTGTATAAAAGAGGATCATCCTTGACCAGTACAGTTAAAATTTTATTTTAAGTTTTCTATTGGTTTAAATTGAAGCTTGATCCATGGTCAAGGATGATCCTCTTTTATACAACTGACCCTTATAATGTTGAACATGAAAATTCAGACTTATTGTAGTATTAACTCTTTATTTATGCAATTTTGATTAATAAAAAAACACACATGGCTTACGAAATAACCTACATCTGCAAATGTGCACTCTACCCCGTTTTGCCCGCCGAGGAGGGCAAAATGGGGTACAGTCGAGTTTAGGCCTTAGAATTATTCTAACACTGCTTTCAAAAAACTTTGCTTCGTCGTAGTCATCTTTTACATCTACACTCGAATTGTGTGCCCATTTACGACTATTTGAACAAGAGATTCCACAATATAAACAATCAGTCCCGCTCAGATTTTACTTTTTTATTTTTGCATTTGATTTTTTGTTTGTTTTAGTTCACTTTGAACATTTATTATCTAAAAACATGATCAAATACCTAATATGATCAAATATCAATACCAATAACTGTACCCGTTATACCCTACCCCATTTTGCCCTATAACAGAATTCTTAAGTAAATTCTGATTTTTTTATTAAACAATTATTGTTTTTGCAACAAAATTTATAAAAGACATGCATTATAATATACTACTTGCGGGGGCAACAATAATACGGTAGAATAAAATAATTTACTAACAATTGCATTGAGTTAAATGTCGAGTTAAATCTATATTAATATTGTAAATTTGTCACATAAAAACTAAAATTCATTCTTTTTGACGATTTAACAGAGACTGCAGGTCCAGCCGATAATGTACTTGTCTATAACACAGTAATGAATATTTTTTTACATCGGCGCATAAATGGCATTACACAGGTGCTAGAAAACACGGGTACCCCGTTTTAGGCTCCTACCCCGTTTTGCCCGTCATTCCCCTACATATTTAATGGAAAAAAAACTATAATGAAAAAAAGAAAGAATTGGTTTTTGAATAAAACATAGTAACTCACAACCACCCGAATGTTTGTACATTTTAGGCTTTATAGGGTACCTAATAATAATAGCTTTTTCATGAAAATGTCGTAAGACTTTTTTTGTAGATAATTATCTCCTCTATAATTTTTGTTTGAAACTTTTTATCGTAGGATAAACAAAAAGCAAGATATTTACAAAAAGGTCATTTTGGTGACCTTTGACCTCAAGTAACTTTTGAAGAAAACATAATCTCGCTTTTTATGGCAAAGTAATAAAGGTGTATACCAAAATGCAGCTCGATGGTAATTTTTCTGAACTGGAGCTTGTTTTTCGTCTAATTTGACTGGGCTATAATTGAAATGCGTTCGGACAGCAACAATTTCCAAACTGTTTCAAATTGTGTCTACATATAACGACCGATCATAAAACTATCGGTGATTTTCTGAAAGAACAAACTCATTATAATGATATCTTTCGTTTCACCAACAGCATTCTTGCAGTGCAAGAAATTTACATTAGATATCTGTTCTTCCTTAATGTCTTTTTTTTTATCTATAAAAATAAACAATTAAATTTGAAATAACTTGAATAGGAATTCAAAATAAATCACCAAACTTATTTCTCGTTATTTGTCTGTCATTAATTTCCTATCAAAAAAATTATAGTCTACCGGCTTGGATCTAGATGGGCCACCCGATAAAATTATTAACAATAAAAAATTGCTTTTTCTTAAGTAAACATTTCTGAATTACTTGAAGCTCTCGCACATGTTCATTTGTGGCAGAGGGCCAAAGAGCCGCGGTTTGCCGACCAAGGCTATAAGGCACAGTTATGATTTCAATAGCTCCAAATTATAAGATGCGCTTTTAAGTCAATTACAGACAGAAATAGGAAAATTTAATATACGTTGTTTTGGAAATGACTGAAAAACGCATCTAATGATTTGGACCTATCAAAGTTCTAAATATTTACTATGGCCTACATGTAGTGTGAAACAAAATCAAATCAGTGGGTCGAACTTTGCTAATGAAAATTAATTTTCGGTGTATCGATTGGTAATGAACCACAAGAATTAAATTCTCCTAAGTACCTATAACATTTATGTTTTGAGAAAACTCCTGCTTTAATCCCAAACACTAATGATATTCTTCTTATCTCTTAGAATTACATCACGAAGATTCTCTTTGGGTTGTCTCTGGTTCTCTAATTTGAACAAGTATTTCAGTACTCGGATATTCCTAAAATAAATAATTACATCAATGTTTTCTATAAAGTTTTGCAAAAGCACCTATCGATTTTATAGCTTTAAATAATTGTACTGCAATTTATTGAATTCTTGATAAGGTGTATATTATAATAGAATATTGTCGGAAATGGTCACCAGTAGAATTAAATTCTTTACCGCAAAACACGACACTCATTTAGTACACCTTCCATTTTCCTCTGGTTTACACGATAATTACATATAAAATGTAGTACGCAAATTAATTTAAACATTTTCAATACTTACAACGTTAACCTATAAACTGCAGTAATAATATAGCCAGCCGTGTCTAGAGTCCCGGCAGACGGTTCTCTATTGCGCTCCCGTTAGTCTCTAATGCGCAAGTCTTAAACTTGAATACAAAGTTGTTTACTCAAGCATCAATCAATCCAATAGAGAATAGACCATGGATAAATAATAATAGTAGGTACTAGTACAGGGGTTCCCAACCTTTTTGCACCTGCGTACCACTTGACTGTTTGAGAAATTTTGGCGTACCACCAGACTTAAATATTGTAATAAACGTATAATATGTACTCTTCTGATAGAAGACACCACCGAGAGTTTGGGATTTTCACGGGGGTATGGAAAACCCCCGAAAAAAATTGGGGGATTCGGGGGGTCCTCCCCCGGAAAATTTTTAAAAACTGGAGCTAGAATAGCAAGCTTTTAACGATTAAAATTTAAAATATCAACATTAGGAGTAATGGAACTTATCTTCACTCTTGCTTGCACACATCACTCACGCGTACCACCTGAAACGTTTTCGCGTACCACCAGTGGTACGTGTACCACCGGTTGGGAACCCATGTACTAGTAGATAACTACTAACTACACCATTTCAAACTTCAAAATTCAAAAAGTATCAATTGTAAATCAGATTAACTATTATTTCCGGCCTCACGGCTACCCTTCCGGTTAACTCTGAAAGACCTTTCAAAGTTCCACTTTAGCTCCTCTGGTTAGCTCTGCGATGCTGCTTGGTATTCGACCTCGTACAACTCTCTAGATGGGCAGTCGTGAGACAGGAAATTTTGACTAACCTGAACTGCAATTGATTAATGAAATAATGGTATTTTTATCGTTGATAGATGCTTTTAATGCGTTAATTTGTTGCTTTTGGCAACTAATTAATTCTTTACACATCTCGATATTAAAGCCTGTTGCACTACTCTTTACTTCATCGAAACCAATTTTGATCAATGAGTTGATTTCAAGCTCTACTGGAAGCGCTTACCCGTAATAATTACATCAATCTTTTGCATCTTTATTTAGCTTTTTCAGTTTCCCATAATATAAAATTTTGCGGTCGTCTTCACTAATGTCCTCGAAATTATCCATATTTTTCATGATTGGTTAATGTAAAGTCACACGGTATGAGTGGTTATACAGTGGGGCCCGCTTAATGTGATCACATTGGGACTTGAGGTTTTTGATAACAATAACCGATTGATAACAATAAAGGGAAAAAATTTTTATTGGTTATTTATTAGTATGTAGTACATCTACAAAAATTAATTAATAATAGTCACTCATTGTGAATTTTTCAAGTAGGACTGAATCATACAACACACATTAACAGCAAACTATCGTTCATTTATGTATTTAAACGACGGAATTGATAATAAACATAAATATGTAATGTGATATCACATGTGTGACGTTGATTTTCTTGCTAACACCTGACTTTATATCATGTGGGTGGTATGCACAATATAAAAAAATGCTTGTAACTGAAAATCAACTCCTTTGCTCGTGGGAGAAAATAATCTTAAGAATAATATGATAACATTAACCGAATTATGATAACTATAAGCGATGTTTTTTGTGTGTAATAATGTATGTCCGTTCCGTTCTTAGCAAAAGTGATAACAATATCCGAATGATAACATTAACCGCGATCACATTAAGCGGGCCCCACTGTACTTAATATTATGTAGTAGTTGAGACGAAATCCATGTTTAGGTACCTATATAGTATGATAAATTGTTCATTTTTAATTCTTGATTTTTTCTAATTTAGTGGTTTATAAAAATTTTCACTAACTAAAAAAAATTATCCCAACTGTACTCCTTCTTCGTGAATGCTTTCTAAAACCTAACGATCCAACGATCTTATTATTTGCATTCTTTGTACTTTTATAAGGTAACCTAACCAACGCCGAGGAGATAAACAAAAGGCAAAAGGGCATTAGGTGTGTCAATAAAATTGCATTCGTACTCGTTTTGTACAAAAAATACTTGGTCACCCCATAATTACATTGACAACAATATAGGCGAGGTGTCTTCGTGTGACCTCCGGTTACAGTAATTTCCGGATTCTCCAATACACCTACGGATTGCAACTTTTCACTGCTTATTTTTAAACATTTTATTTGTATACTGTCTCAATGTTTTCTGTTCTTATAATTTTTTCTCTTTTCTGTGTTTTTGTTAAATTAAAATTTAAAATATTTCATGAAAATTAAGTTAAAGTTTTATAAAATTTTAATTTTATAACCTTTTATATTATAAAACGAGCGAACCAATCAGAGATTAGTTACCTATAGAAGGACAAGAAAAGGCAAAGTTTTCAAAATAGGAATAATCATCATTATCATTTCCTTCGTGAGTTAAGTCAGGTCGCTGACCTGTTCCGGCCCATTTTTTCCGCGGTTCCTACATCCTGCGTGTCCTTGAGGTTGATATTTATAGATCTGTATAGGGATTCTGCAGTTTTATATTTCCTGGAGGTGTTCCTCCCATTTTGTTCGCTTTCTCACTATTTTATCATTTAAGTTAAAGATTTGTAGGTCATCTCTTAATATTATGATGATAGTAATAATATTCATCTTGAAATTTTTTCCATGGTGGGTTTAGCTCTTTAGCTGTGTTTATTACACACACATAACGTAGTATTAAAATGCTTTTCAGGAAAATGTTATACTAATAATGAATATTATATTGATTAATGTAAACGTTTAATTTTCAAAATAAATTTATAATTTTTGAGAATACTGCATACCTAAAAGACGGGAATTGTAATTTTCGTAGTATAATAATTAATTTTCATAATTTTACTGCATAATTTTACTTTTATTGCACTTTGGTTTTTCACTTTTGCGTCCAACATCAATAAAATTTTATGATTATAATAGTATATTACTGACAGTTATCGGCACGTACGCTATTTTTTCAACCGCCTGCGTAAAGTATTAGAAAATATCGAAAAAATTAATGAAATAAATGTCATAATGACATTGCTAAATATTTGTTTTGTTTTTCTGCTCTAATTGCGTTTATTATAGGTGTATGGTGATCGTTGCTACAAACGTAGCAACGTAGTATAATTTTACTTACGCGTACTAGGACAGTATGTAAAATTATACTACTGTTAAAACCTTGACAATAGTAAACAAGAGGTAAATTCTACTTACATAGTTACATTTTTATCAATGCAGTAGAAGCCCGATAACGTGAACGTTCGAATTTATGAACATCTCGGTCCTGTGAACGCCTAATTTTTTCTATAGCTACCCGGTAACGTGAACATTATTACACTCGATAACGTGAACAGAGAAAATTAACAGTTGTTAATGTTGTGTATTAAATATCTTGATGTCTACCAGCCACTTCTTATCACTTGTACGTGATTAAATATGAAATAAAAGTACCTACCCGTGTATAAATGAAAGAAATGCATATGTGCATAATAATAAGAAAGTCTCCTAATTATCGACAAAATACAAGGTGGTGATAACATTATATTATTTTTATTTCATAATGTTAAAAAATTTCACGATTGTGAAAAAACTATGTTTTTTTTCATGAATTTTGCAACATTACACATACACAACGTATAACGTTTTATAAGAAATAAATATGTCTTAAATATATGTAAAACACTAGTTTTTCTACACCTCCGTTAGTGTGAACACCTGCGTTAATTTGAACATGCCTTTGGATTTTTGTGTTCACAGAATCGCGCTTCTACTGTAATGATCGACTTACTATGCAGGCGGTTGAAAAATAGTTATTTAATTGATTTTTGTTAAGCAAAAAAGCAAACTTTTTATCTCATAATTTAAAAAATTAATTATGTACACTAATTTCTGTTTTATTTTGTTTCAGATAAAATATGTTCCAAGTAGAATATTCCTACTGGGGGAGAACGTAATGTAACAGTCCTAACATTACTTACAAATATAGAATTATTATTATCCAGCTGTCGTGCATCAAATTAATCTAATTCTTTCCATGTTTGGTGGGAATTCTATCTCTGAGCTCAACAGTAGAAGAAATCAGAGGAGATCTGATCTTCATAACGTTAGAACGCTTAGTAACCTTAAATAATCTTAGGTAAACAACAAATTTTGAATTTTTATATTATTCATATAATAATGAAAAATTTCTATTTACAGGATTTTTCAATACGCCTTCGTAATAATCATTTCGAAATTTCGCGGTCGGTAGTGAAGTCTCGAGTTCGTTTCGAAGTGAAAAGCTTGATGAAAGCTTTAAATTTCGCGGATCAATTTTATTTATAATTTTCAAAGTGAAAAAGTAATTATCATTAAAAAAAAATTTGAATTAGTAACCGGGAGGATAAAATGAAATGTGATATTTAACTTGGGCTGGTTGTATGGTTGTATGGAGGAGGAGCAGGATACGTGGAAGAGTTGGGTGAAAACATATCAGGATTAAAGGTAGGGTCGTAATGGTGGATGGATTTGTAGCAGAAAAGGTAGGTGAAAATTAATTTTTCTTCAGTGATGTATGTAAAGTGATTAATCACTACTGGCCGTTTTCACCGACAATTTCCTAACGTTAAGTATTTCCTAAAGTATGAAAGAATCATAATTTATAACCAAAATGCAATCCCTAAGGAACACCTAGTACTTTAGGAAATACTTAACATTAGGAAATTGTCGGTGAAAACAGCCATATGTCTCTTACCTATAGAATAAAATTTTAATTAAAAAGTATTCTAACACGCGGGGTAGAAAATTTTGTAACTTTTCTTATACGTTCGGATGTCCTCACCAATTTCACAACAGAAGATAACCTTTATAATTTTTTTAATTGTTTTCAGATGAGGTTACATTTCCTCAGGAGTTGTTCATGTTGTTTATATATATTTGATTACCTAAGAATTATTGTTAATTATAGACCCGCGTAATTGGAAGGTGTCCGGGATTGACTGTATCGGGGTGCGAACCGTGTCGTATGCAGTTCTATTTATTAGGATATACTGGTCCCCGGGCGTCGGTACAGTCATTTTCAGGCACTAAGACTTCATATTAATAAATATATTGAAAGAGTATATTGAGTACTCACTTCGAAGTAATCAATTATAGCAGTACTAGTTGAAAAGCCCGTCCAAGGACGGGTAGCTAGCCGGTGGATCTCTGTTTTAGCGGTATTAATTAAAAAAAAAGGTTTTCAAACACCAACACTAACATAAGCTCCACCGATAGATTTCTTGTTTTACAATCTTCATTAAAAAAAATAAATCCCTAATACTGACAATTTTAATTGTTCACGTTCAAACGTCCTCAACGTTGGAAACTCGTTTGGTGTGTAACTCGATCCCAGGGGAGTAGATTTTAAGTTGCTAAAAACCAACGACAACAACCATTCCGAATGCATTGTGTGTCTTAAAAATATGACACGCTTAAGAAGTTGTATGTGCTGCCCGCTTATTATTGTAAAATACATTTATTGAAAATGTAAAAGTCGAATATTAAATTTTCTTAATGGATAATCTTTGGATTAACCAAGATAAAATTTATATACAGGGTGGCCTTTTGAAAACGAAAAAGACCTGGCCAAGCGTTTTTCCTTCTTTTATTCTTAAATGTCTTGAAATATCTGATTTATTTCGCATTTTTGCACCTTCAATTTTTTTGTTGAATAATTGATAAAACTTTAAAAAAATTATAGAACTGAATTTAGGGAAGCAAGACCTTTCAAATGAAGTGTTACTTGCCATATCATCCCTATTATCATTTTAGGGGTTGTCATCGCAACTCAAAAGGATGAAACAATACGGAAGTAACATTAGTCGCAAAAGTTGTCCCCCTCAATGATAAAATTGACGTGTTTTTGTATTGTTCAAGAAAAAAATTCTGCTGGCCACAATCCCGTCTGTTTCGTTTTCAAAGGGCCACCCTGTATAAGTACCCTAGTTGAAACTTACTTTGTATGCAACTCGATGCCAGGAGAGGTGATTTTAAATTGGTAAAAAATTGGATCATTTAATTAATATAGCTGGTTTAACCGCGGCAGGCCCGTAGCTAGGATTTAATTTGGGGGGGGGCACTTAAAAAATTTAAATTTTTGGTGGTTCCCCTTCCGAGAATTTTTATTATTTAAACAAATTTTCCTTTACTTAAAAAAAAATTTTTCTGAACATTTCGGGAAGGGAGGGGGGCACGTGCCCCAAGGTGCTTTCCCCCTGGCTACGGGCCTGAACCGCCTGAAATCAAGGTTGAAAACTTGATTGGTGTGCTACTCGATTCCAGGGGAGGTGATTTTAAGTTTGTATAATTAACGACAACGACCAATTAAAGCGCGTTGTGTGTTTTTAAAAAATAACACGCTGCTACTGCTTCAACGTGTAATTTTTTTTAGAACACACAGCGCACTCTGATTGGTCGTTGTCGTCGGTCGTCGACGGACGGGCAGCTAGTCGGTGAATTTCTATTTTAGAAATAATAATTTAAAAAAAAATTGTTTTTAAACACCAACACTAACCTAAGCTCAACCGATAGATTTGTCTTTTAACATTCTTTATTAAAAAAAATAAATTCCTATTACTGACAATTTTAATTGTTCACGTTCAAACGTTCTTAAGTTCAAAAATAATGATTATATAGTTGATTCAATCGCGAACGGGCGTCTCACCAACTTTGGAAATTTGTTTGGTGTGGAACTCGATCCCAGGGGAGTTGATTTTAAGTTGCTAAAAGCCAACGACGACAACAACCAATCAGAGTGCGTTGTGTGTCTTAAAAAAATGACACGCTGAAGGAGGAGGAGGTAGAGGAGTAGCGTGTGTTGGCCGTTTAGTATTGTGAAATACATTTATTGAAAATGTAAAAGTTTGATATTAAATTTTCTGGATGGATAATCCTCGCATTTACCGAGACAAAATTTATATATAAGTATCCCAGTTGAAATTTACTTGGTGTGCAACTCGATTCCAGGGGAGGTGATTTTAAGCTGGCATGATAAACGACAACTACCAATCAGAGCGCGTTGTGTGTTTTAAAAAAATGACACGCTGCTACTGCTGCTACTCCTCAAGCGCGTCATTTTTTTTGGACACACAGCGCACTCTGATTGGTCGTTGTCGTCGGTCATACCAACTTAAAGTTACTTTACCACTCCATATACAAATATATATAACCTTTTCTGATTGGAGTACTAAGGTAATTTTAAGTCTGTACGACCAACGCCAACAACCAATCAGAGTGCTTTATGTGTCCTAAAAAAATGACACGCTGGAGGAGCAGCAGCAGCGTGCTGGTCTTTTATATATGTGATTTAAAGCGCTCAAAGTAGGTTATTGCCTCCAAGAATTACACTGGTACAACGTTTAGTTTTTGAGCTGATTCATTTATTTACTGTACCATGTATTTACTTACCACGTGACGTCATGCGCAAAAATTACTAAAGTGGAACTCGCATCTGTCATACCTTATTTATTTTATTATATCAAAGGTTTAAAACTTGATTGGTGTACAACTCGATCCCAGGGTAGGTGATTTTAAGCTGGTACGACCAACGACCAATCAGAGTGCGTTGTGTTCTCTAAAAAATAACACGCTGGAGGAGCAACAGCAGTAGCAGCTTGTCATTTTTTTTAGAACACACAACGCACTCTGATTGGTCGTTGTCGTCGGTCATACCAACTTAAAGTTACTTTACTACTCCATATAGAAATATATATAACCTTTTCTGATTAGAGTACTAAGGTACTTAATACCTAAAGTACTTAGTACTAAGGTACTAAGGCCAACAACCAATCAGAGTGCTTTATGTGTCTTAAAAAAAACTAAGGTACTTAGTACCTAAAGTACTTAGTACTAAGGTACTAAGGCCAACAACCAATCAGAGTGCTTTATGTGTCCTAAAAATATGACACGCTGGAGGAGCAGCAGCAGCAGCAGCAGCAGCAGCAGCAGCGTGCTGGTCTTTTATGTTTATGATAAGCCTCTTTTGACGTCAGGGCCGTTTCAAAAATAAAAATTTGTTAATCTGAATAATGACCATAAATTCCCTAAACCCCCATATAATATCCGACGTACCAATGAACCATTTGCACCCTCGTATCGTTTATAATTTTTATTATTTTATCGTATCGTTTATTTTTTAAATAAAATAAAAATTTGCTATTCAGAATGGTGACCAAAACATCCTTAAACCCCAATATAATATTCGACGTACATACATGTGTAATTTTTGTATAACGAACCATTTGAACCCTCGTATCGTTTATAATTTTTATTATTATATCGTATCGTTTATATTTTCAAAATAAAATAAAAATTTGTTATTCTGAATGGTGACCAAAAATTCCCTAAACCCCAATATAATATTCGACGTACGTGTGTAATTTTTGTAAAATGAACCGTTTGCGCCCTCGTATCGTTTATAATAAATTTTATAAATATTTTTTATTTGAGGTTGGATTTTCCGAGGAGTTGTTTTTTTTATATATTTGATTACTTAAAAATTATCGTTAATTATAGACCCGCGTAATTGGCAGGTGTCCGGGATTGACTGTATCGGGGTGCGAACCGTGTCGTATGCAGTTCTATTTATTAGGATATACTGGTCCCCGGGCGTCGGTGCAGTCATTTTCAGGCACTTCGACTTCATATTATTAAATATATTGGAAGAGTAAAGTGAGTACTCACTCCGAAGTAATCAATTATCGCAGTATAAGCCTCTCTTGACGTCAGGGCCGTTTCAAAAATAAACATTTGTGCACCCTCGTATCGTTTATAATTTTTATTATTTTTTTCAGTTGAGGTTAGATTTCCTCATTAGTTGTTCATGTTGTTTTTATATATTTGATTACCTAAGAATTATTGTTAATTATAGACCCGCGTAATTGGAAGGTGTCCGGGATTGACTGTATCGGGGTGCGAACCGTGTCGTATGCAGTTCTATTTATTAGGATATACTGGTCCCCGGGCGTCGGTGCAGTCATTTTCAGGCACCACGATTTCATATTATTAAATATATTGGAAGAGTATATTGAGTACTCACTCCGAAGTAATCAATTATAGCAGTATGAGCCTCTTTTGACGTCAGGGCCGTTTCAAAAATGAAAATTTGTTAATATGAATGGTGACCATAAATTCCTTAAACCCCAAGGTAATATCCGACGTACCAATGAACATTTTGCACCCTGCCTCGTATCGTTTATAATTTTTATTATTTTATCGTATCTTTTATATTTTAAATAAAATAAAAATTTGTTATTCTGAATGGTGACCAAAAATTCCTTAAACCCCAATGTAATATCCGACGTACCAATGAACATTTTGCACCCTGCCTCGTATCGTTTATAATTTTTATTATTTTATCGTATCGTTTATATTTTAAATAAAATAAAAATTTGTTATTCTGAATGGTGACCAAAAATTCCTTAAACCCCAATGTAATATCCGACGTACCAATGAACATTTTGCACCCTGCCTCGTATCGTTTATAATTTTTATTATTTTATCGTATCGTTTATATTTTAAATAAAATAAAAATTTGTTATTCTGAATGGTGACCAAAAATTCCTTAAACCCCAATGTAATATCCGACGTACCAATGAACATTTTGCACCCTGCCTCGTATCGTTTATAATTTTTATTATTTTATCGTATCGTTTATATTTTAAATAAAATAAAAATTTGTTATTCTGAATGGTAACCAAAAATTCCTTAAACCCCAATGTAATATCCGACGTACCAATTAACATTTTGCACCTTGCCTCGTATCGTTTATAATTTTTATTATTTTATCGTATCGTTTATATTTTTAAATAAAATAAAAATTTGTTATTCTGAATGGTGACTAAAAATTTCTTA
The DNA here is from genome assembly GCA_905340355.1 of Rhagonycha fulva. NCBI lineage: Eukaryota > Metazoa > Arthropoda > Insecta > Coleoptera > Cantharidae > Rhagonycha > Rhagonycha fulva. The sequence goes on from HG996559.1 coordinate 1,977,838, forward strand.
TACCCCAATATTATATTCGACGTAACTACATGTGTAATTTTTGTATAATGAACCATTTGCACCCTCGTATCTTTTATAGTTTTTGTAATTTTTTTCAGGTGAGGTTAGATCGTTGATTGAAAAATTATTCAATCAACGTTTAGAATTCCTCAGGAGTTCTTCTTGTTGTTTTTATTTATATTTGATTATAATATCCGACGTACATATGTAATTTTTTTATATTGAACCATGTGCACTTTCGTATCGTTTATATTTTTAATAATTTTTTTCAGATGAGGTTAGATTTTTGAGCAGTTGCTCGTATTGTTTTTATATATTTGATTACATCGGAATTGTCGTTCATTATAGATTCGCCTAATTTTAAGGTGTCCGAGATTGACTGCATCGGGGTGCGAGCCGAATCGTATGCAGTTCTATTTTATTAGGTTTCGTTTAAGTTTTTCGTCATGCATATTCATATATCCATAAGTTGGCCTTTGGGTTTTTTGCAGCGGTCAAAGACGATTGCAACGTTTTTCTTTGTATTTACCCCAATTCAAAATAACATCCGAGACATATAAGAAAGTTAGATTCCTGTCCTGGGAGTTCATGCCAATAACTGAAATCATGAAGGATCAAAATGGAGAAACAATAACCAACATTAAAGAAATAACCGAAGTCTGGCAAAGTTACTGTTCGAAGCTCTATGGTGATGATGCAACGTCAGATTATGAAGAGGATGAGAAAAAACAAATCGAACTCAAACCAATAATATTAAGGAATGAAGTAAAAAGAGCCATCGATAAACTTAGAAATGAAAAAGCACCTGGCTCTGATGACATTACGGCAGATATAATAAAGGCAATGGGTGAAACGGGAGTAGATATCATGACGAAAATATGCAGATGTATATGGAGACATGAAAAGTGGCCGAAGCTATGGACCAACCTATCATAATTTCCATGTACAAGAAAGTATCAACTACCATATGCGATAACTATAAGACAATTGCACTAATCTCTCATGCCAGCAAAGTTATGCTGCATATACTAGCTAGCAGAATAAAAGCTTTCTTTTCTTCCACAGATAGCTGAAGAGCAGTACGGTTTTATGCCAGGATAAGGTACACGAGAACAGATACTGAATGTAAGACAAATAATTGAAAAGTCAACAGAATTTCAGGTGATCAAGGAACTATACGAGGAAATAAGCGTAGGCGAAAACCGATCAAAACCTTTTAAAATAATAACTGGAGTCAGGCAGGGGTGTATATTGTCCCCTATACTGTTTAACATCTACACGGAATATATAATGAGAAAGGTTCTGGATGACTGGGATGGAGGTGTCTGGTTAGGGGGAAAAAGAATTACCAACTTAAGATATACACAGATAATACAGTAATTTTTGCAACCGAAGAAGAGGAAATGCGGACAATCATGGCACGACTTATACACGCGAGAGTAGATTATTTGGTCTGGAAATAAACACAAATAAAACAAGGATAATGATTATAGATAGGGCAAACAACAACTTACCACAAGTTCAAATAGTGGCAAATTTCGAGGTAGTCAATAGCTTCCAATATCTAGAGGATCAAGGATAGACAATACGGGTGAATGTGAACATAAAATAAGAAGACGATTGGCCATGGCCAAAACATCTTTGACGAAACTTAATAAAATATGGAAAAATCGATTCATAACAGCAAACATCAAACTTAAATTAGTGAGATCCTTAATTTTTCCCATAGCAATATTTGCATCAGAAACATGGACAATTAAGGCTGCAGACGAAAGAATGATAGCCGCTTTTAAAATGTGGTGATTTAGAAGATTGCTTCGCATACCTTGGACAGCCCATCGAACAAATGAATCAATAATAGAAGAACTGAAGATAAAAACCAGATTATCCCAAACAATCAACCAGCAGTATTTGACATATCTAGGACACGTTGCGAGGAGAACCATCGATCTTATATTATCTAGTGAAATAATAGATCGTTGAGGAGAACCGACGCCATGGAAAAAATAATAGTCGAAGGCAAGATTAAAGACCCTAATAGGCTGCGGACTACATGAATGTATAACAATGGCGCAAAACAGAGAAACCTGGCGACAAATAGTCAAACAAACACGACATTGATGCCACCATACCCTACCGAAGGGTTATAGACTGAAGAGAGACCCCAATTCGCCATTTAGAGAGCCATTCTTCCACTTAGTTGGCTATGTCTTGGAGTTGCCGAGGGACAATGTGAGGGCAGCGAAAAGGAGTGGCGAGGCGAGAATGCTCGTGTCGTCCGCCTACAATGCTCGATTTATTTATTGCAGCATCGGCTGGGGCATGTTGGTCATTTAAATGTTGAAGAGCGGGGCTGATAATAGTGAACTTTAGAGAACGCTTTCATAAAATGTGGGTAAGAAAAAGTGCCATCGAACAGGATCCGAAAAGTGCGGCAAAACAAGTAAGCTTTGATTATTTTTACGACTGGAATGTTGATGCCGGCGATGATCATGTTGTATGAGAGGCCCGCGTGCCTCAGTCGGAAACTTTGGCGATGTCGAAGAAAAACGCTGCTAGTTAGTTTAGTTCTTATTGTACAAAAAGTTTTAAATTTAAAATTTTGATGAATTTCCTAAAACGAGTTTGTTGATCTTTTCCTGAAATTACAAAAATTTACAGTTGAGAATAGGTTTTAAATAATAATTTACAGGTAGATATTAAATTATTTTATATTTCTTTACAAAAATATTATTACAACAAATATTACGAGGGGTAAATCACGGGCATAAATTGTGTAGGGGAGACCGAGGAGAGTTGTAACAACGTCCATTTTGTGGAACCTATTACCGTTAGAGAACTGGCAACGCGCTAATTTATTGCTTTTTTGACGTGTCATTTAATGCAGTTTACATCGAAATTGTACTGTGGATGGTTTAGTAAATACGACGTGCACTTGAAAAAAATTGACAAATGTAAATTTTTGACCAATATTTCGATAGCCTATTATTCGATAAATATCAGGTAAATACTATTGCAACATAATTTTTAATATATGTACATTAAATATTTAAGTTTGATAGCATAATATGGTTTTTTTGGGTTCGGTACGTGTTTTGGAATTAACAGCCATTATTAATTATTATCTAAATAAAGCACGATTTTTGAAACCTAGCTGTTACAACTCTCCTAGTTCCCTATTAATACATGATGAATAAAAAAAAATTAAAACCAGCAATAATTATTTTGGCTTGTGCTTCCTCGAGCTTTATTTCAACAGCAAATTGAAAAAAGTGGGTTCAGTGCATCGAATGCAAAAAATGGTCATATAAAGCTTGCACTGGAGAAGAGCTCTAATATATTTATCACAATTTTCTTTAGGACTAGATTTCAAACAAAAACAAAGCAGTAATATTTGTTTTATTCACTTTTATTATTAAAGTTTATTTTATTCTCAAAAAGTAACGTTTAATAGTAATTTAAACACAAATACCCACCTGTTACAACTTACCTACCTCGACCTCTGTTACAACTCACCTCGGTACTAGGAGAGTTGTAACATTGAGAGTTATTTTAGTTTTCGTCGATTTTTTCATAGACCTTAATTATATTTACTTATTTTTATATTTGGTTCGTATAGTGTATAGAACTGGCTATATGGAATTCTATAATTCATAGAGGTAGAACCATTTTTGGCTAAGATGTACTAGAAACTAGATACTGTAAAAACTGTTACAACCCTCCTCGGTCTCCCCTACACCAGACTTCAAGCTTTCCCGGACTAACCAGAATTCCTCAAACTTCCTCGGACTTCTTAGGACTTTATAAAACCAATTCCAATTCATTTTTCCAATGAACTTCAAATCCTGAAGACGGTCCTCATTGTAGCTATTGTTGTGATAATATTTGTGTAAAGAAGTATAAAATAATTTAATATCTCCCTGTAGATTATTAAATATTTAAAACCTATAGGCATAAAGTATTACCGATGAGGGCGCTGCAAAAGATGGAAAATGGCTGCCGTAAACAGTATGGTATTAGCTGTCAGATCAGTTATGGTAATATTTTTCGCCTATTCTCAACAGTAAATTTTTGTAATTCTTATTGTATCCTTGAGTGATTAGTTCGACGAAGCGAAGAATTTGATGCACATTGCTCGAGTCTACGTAGAATGATTTTTTTACAAATTTTTTCTCAAATAATTATAGGTTAAATGTAAAATAAAAGGTTTGATGTGTAAAACGATGTTTATTGAACAAAATTTACTACAATATATAAAAAAAGGTTATATTAAAATATGTATGTTGTAATGTTAAAATAAAACGCTTAAATTGCGTGAACTGAATTAGCCAACCTACAAAAACATAATCAATATAGGCATACGTAATAAAATAATGTCGAGTAAATGGTGGAGTCGCACTGCTTCATTTATTCACCCGTGATGATGATGATTGCAGTTGGAGGAGGTTCTTTAGTTGCGCAGTTTCAGATGGCGTCCGTTCTTGGGGCGCTCTTGGATTTGACTTTTTGGATGATTTTCTTAACCTCGTTGAATGTGGTTGGCTTGATCGGGTTGTTCGGGCGTCTGGGTTGTTGAGTGCCTCTGGAATTCTTGGTCCAACTGGGAAATTGTAGTGATCATTGTCGTTCCCTGTTTGTTAGAAGATGATCATGGAAGACGGTCCAGGTGATTGAGGTTGTAGTGGAGTTGTGACGGATGTCACCGATGCACCTCAGAAGTACAGCTGGTCGGAGGTGAGTTAGCACGCTCTTGCAAGTCTGTGTTGCTAGTGAATGTCTTTTGTGATCGCAATGTCGATGAAGGTTCTCGGGGTTGAAGGGGTCCCGAGGTTGAAAAAGTGGGTTGGATCCACTGGCGCATCGATGCTAAAGTCCAGGGTGTGTGCGTGATCGAAAAGTGTTCGTCCGGTTTGATTGTTGCTAGGACAGTTTCAGGAGGCACGGTCCGCATTGAGGGCTCCCGCAACAATTGAGCCATTTTGACCTGAAAATAGAGTAAATAAGTCGTTTTTATTTAAAATTTATTTTGTCAGGAGAGGTAGGCAAGGTTCGATTTCCTCGGGAGTTGTTCGTGTTGTTTTTATATATTTGATTATTTCGGAATTATCGTTTATTACAGACCCATGCATCTATTCACTGAATTCTCTCGTAGGACTTTGACTCGCGAAGCAAACTCGTGTCGTCTAAACGCGCCCTTATACTGTAATAACTTTATATTTGTACTTCTATGGGCCAGTTCTACAAAGTAAATGAGTGGAAGTAAAAGCAGCCCGGCGCCAAAGAAAAGAAGTGAAAAATACGGCACAAGATTCTTTCAGGTCAATCTGAACCACGCCAGGGCGGCCCAAGACCTACTGCTTCACATAAGTGAACCATACCGAGAAATGGCTTAGGGATTGACCCAGATGATCCATGGGCGAGCCGCCATATAGACCAGCGACCGGGTGGCAACCCTCAATTGGGGGAATGGGCAGTGCTACGCTTGTGTGGAGACGACAGGCATAGTGGCATACTCCTGCTACTTCGCGGCAAACGACAGCTTGGCGAACTTCGAGGAGCAGTTGTGGAACCTTAACGATAGTGGAGTTGGATCTTCCTGTTTGCAACATAGGCGATACACCAACATTCGAGAAACAGAGATATTCCTCGGTCTTGGATATCGACAGAACTGACGAACGAGGTAGCAGATTGGTGTGTGTTGGAAGAAGAAACGGCCAGCGACCACCGATACATACATATCCTTCGAGATCGAAACGCCCTCCGGAGCGGAGGAGCCCCGGGTGACCGGCTGGACGTGGCGAAGATTGAACATCATCGGGCCCCGAGGTTGAAAAAGTGGGTTGGATCCGTTGGCGCATCGATGCTAAAGTCCAAGGTGTGTGCGTGATCGAGAAGTGTTCGTCCGGTTTGATTTTTGCTAGGACAGTTTCAGGAGGCTCGCTCCGCATTGAGGGCTCCCGCAAGAATTTAGCCATTTTGACCTGAAAATAGAGTAAATAAGTTTGTATGATAAATTTTGTCAGGAGAGGTAAGCTGCGGTAAATTGTAACTTTCCGCGTCCGCTAGTGTACGTAGATTAATGTGTAATAATTAATTGTGAATGTAACTTGTAAATAAAGTTTATGGTTATAAAAGTAGGCAAAACAACCATAAGGGATGGTTAAAAAAAGGTGTCAAGACAGACCAAACCATTTTTTTTACATCCCCTGCATTGGTTTTCTTACCTCTTATTGTTTCGTTTTTTTTAACCTCCCCTCATATCGTTTTTCCCCTTAAAGCTCTATTACTTCCCCTCATCGTTTTTCCCCTTAAAGCTCTATTACCTCCCTTCATTTCGTTTTTCCCCTTAAAGCTCTTTTACCACCCCTCATTTCGTTTTTCCCCTTAAAGCTCTTTTACCTCCCCTCATTTCGTTTTTTTTACCTCCCCTCATATCGTTTTTCCCCTTAAAGCTCTATTACCTCCCCTCATTTCGTTTTTCCCCTTAAAGCTCTTTTACCTCCCCTCATTTCGTTTTTGTTTACCTCCCCTTCAAGCTCTATTACCTCCCCTCATATCGTTTTTCCCCTTAAAGCTCTTTTACCTCCCCTCATTTCGTTTTTCCCCTTCAAGCTCTTTTACCACCCCTCATTTCGTTTTTCCCCTTAAAGCTCTATTACCTCCCCTCATTTCGTTTTTCCCCTTAAAGCTCTTTTACCTCCCCTCATTTCGTTTTTTTTTTACCTCCCCTCATTTCGTTTTTTTTTTACCTCCCCTCATTTCGTTTTTTTTTACCTCCCCTCATATCGTTTTTCCCCTTAAAGCTCTATTACCTCCCCTCATTTCGTTTTTCCCCTTAAAGCTCTTTTACCTCCCCTCATTTCGTTTTTTTACCTCCCCTCATATCGTTTTTCCCCTTAAAGCTCTTTTACCTCCCCTCATTTCGTTTTTCCCCTTTTTACCTCCCCTCATTTCGTTTTTTTTTACCTCCCCTCATTTCGTTTTTTTTTTACCTCCCCTCATATCGTTTTTCCCCTTAAAGCTCTATTACCTCCCCTCATTTCGTTTTTCCCCTTAAAGCTCTTTTACCTCCCCTCATTTCGTTTTTGTTTACCTCCCCTTAAAGCTCTATTACCTCCCCTCATATCGTTTTTCCCCTTAAAGCTCTTTTACCTCCCCTCATTTCGTTTTTCCCCTTAAAGCTCTATTACCTCCCCTCATTTCGTTTTTCCCCTTAAAGCTCTTTTACCTCCCCTCATTTCGTTTTTGTTTACCTCCCCTTAAAGCTCTATTACCTCCCCTCATATCGTTTTTCCCCTTAAAGCTCTTTTACCTCCCCTCATTTCGTTTTTCCCCTTAAAGCTCTTTTACCACCCCTCATTTGGTTTTATTTTACCTACCCTTAAAGCTCTATTACCACCCCTCATATCGTTTTTCCCCTTAAAGCTCTTTTACCTCCCCTCATTTGGTCCCCTCAATGGTCTGGCCGTTCACCAGAAAGTGCACTGGTCGCATCCTTCTCCTCCCCGACACCACACCGCTTCCGTTTTTTCAGGGACGATCTCCAAGCTTTTTGTAGTCATCCAGTGACAAATGACCGCGTCTATGGTATCATTGACTAGCACCTCAAGTACGGCTTCCGTGCTGGCCTTGGCCACTACCGTGATATCATCCGCGAACCTTCTATAGTTACCCAAGGCGGGATGGGGAGCCTGAAGACGCCATCCATCATACATCACGTTCCTCAGGAATTGGCCTAGTACAGTGTAGAACTCCGCTTGTATTGGCTGATCTGTCTTCTGTGGAAATAGTTCGACACAATGTTGATGAGGTAGGAAGGTAATCTCTCCAGCTCCTACCTAGACGAGTTGAATGCTTCTCTAACATCGAGTGTGACCAAGGCCACATATTTCCTAGTTCTCCGAGAGCCCCACCTCCTCACCGCTGCGATTTGTCGCACCATGCCGTCCACCGCATTCACAGTAGACCTCCCTCTACGGAAACCTAACTGCCTGTCTGTCAGATAGACAGACACCCAGTTCTGTCTATTTCTCGCTGTAGTCTGTGCAGGATCATGCGCTCGAACAGTTTGCCCACATGGTCCAGCAGGCAGATCGGTCTATATAAGCCCGGTAGGTGTAGTAGCTTATTACCCTTCCCGATTAGCAACAGCCTGGCTTTCTCTCAGTCTTCCGGGTAAGTACCCTCCTTCAGGCAACCGTTATAGATTTCCAGGAAGGTCTCGGGTCGAGTTTCCGCCAGCTCACCCACAACTATCGCCGGCACTCCGTCTGGTCTTGGAGCCTTGTTGCAGGACATTTTTTAAGCTGCAGCCAACAGTTCGGCCTTGCTGAACCCCAAGACCCCTCCTCCCGTCGGAGCTCGGTCACGCTTCATCTGGGGGTGTACGAGAAAGAGGGTCTGTATAATTGGCCTGAGCCTTGTTTCAGTCAGGCCTGGTATCGCTGGTCTTCCCATCTTTCTGCTCACTACTTGATGAACTCTTCCCCAAGTCTCTATTTATCTCATTCGTTAGTTTTTCCCAGTGCTTCTCCTGGCTATCGTTGATCGCTTTGCTTAGTTCTTCCTGGCCTCTTCGCACTGCTCGTGCCGGGTCGTTCTGTGCAACTTCTTGAATTTTCTTCTGGCCCTGACACAGGATCTTCTGGCCAGGGCCACGTCTTTAGACCACCAGTAAACTCCCCTTCTCGAGCGAGAACTTCTCCTTGGCATTACTTTCTTACACAGACTTCTGAGATATTCTTTCAATGTCTCTAATTTCCCTCATTCAGTCTGGGCTCCTCAGATGCTCCCGGAGTTTGTCCATGTTCAATCTTCGCCACGTCTAGCCGGTCACCCGGGGCTCCTCCGCTCCGGAGGGCGTTTCGATCTCGAAGGATATGTATGTATCGGTGGTCGCTGGCCGTTTCTTCTTCCAACACACACCAATCTGCTACCTCGTTCGTCAGTTCTGTCGATATCCAAGACCGAGGAATATCTCTGTTTCTCGAATGTTGGTGTATCGCCTATGTTGCAAACAGGAAGATCCAACTCCACTATCGTTAAGGTTCCACAACTGCTCCTCGAAGTTCGCCAAGCTGTCGTTTGCCGCGAAGTAGCAGGAGTATGCCACTATGCCTGTCGTCTCCACACAAGCGTAGCACTGCCCATTCCCCCAATTGAGGGTTGCCACCCGGTCGCTGGTCTATATGGCGGCTCGCCCATGGATCATCTGGGTCAATCCCTAAGCCATTTCTCGGTATGGTTCACTTATGTGAAGCAGTAGGTCTTGGGCCGCCCTGGCGTGGTTCAGATTGACCTGAAAGAATCTTGTGCCGTATTTTTCACTTCTTTTCTTTGGCGCCGGGCTGCTTTTACTTCCACTCATTTACTTTGTAGAACTGGCCCATAGAAGTACAAATATAAAGTTATTACAGTATAAGGGCGCGTTTAGACGACACGAGTTTGCTTCGCGAGTCAAAGTCCTACGAGAGAATTCAGTGAATAGATGCATGGGTCTGTAATAAACGATAATTCCGAAATAATCAAATATATAAAAACAACACGAACAACTCCCGAGGAAATCGAACCTTGCCTACCTCTCCTGACAAAATAAATTTTAAATAAAAACGACTTATTTACTCTATTTTCAGGTCAAAATGGCTCAATTGTTGCGGGAGCCCTCAATGCGGACCGTGCCTCCTGAAACTGTCCTAGCAACAATCAAACCGGACGAACACTTTTCGATCACGCACACACCCTGGACTTTAGCATCGATGCGCCAGTGGATCCAACCCACTTTTTCAACCTCGGGACCCCTTCAACCCCGAGAACCTTCATCGACATTGCGATCACAAAAGACATTCACTAGCAACACAGACTTGCAAGAGCGTGCTAACTCACCTCCGACCAGCTGTACTTCTGAGGTGCATCGGTGACATCCGTCACAACTCCACTACAACCTCAATCACCTGGACCGTCTTCCATGATCATCTTCTAACAAACAGGGAACGACAATGATCACTACAATTTCCCAGTTGGACCAAGAATTCCAGAGGCACTCAACAACCCAGACGCCCGAACAACCCGATCAAGCCAACCACATTCAACGAGGTTAAGAAAATCATCCAAAAAGTCAAATCCAAGAGCGCCCCAAGAACGGACGCCATCTGAAACTGCGCAACTAAAGAACCTCCTCCAACTGCAATCATCATCATCACGGGTGAATAAATGAAGCAGTGCGACTCCACCATTTACTCGACATTATTTTATTACGTATGCCTATATTGATTATGTTTTTGTAGGTTGGCTAATTCAGTTCACGCAATTTAAGCGTTTTATTTTAACATTACAACATACATATTTTAATATAACCTTTTTTTATATATTGTAGTAAATTTTGTTCAATAAACATCGTTTTACACATCAAACCTTTTATTTTACATTTAACCTATAATTATTTGAGAAAAAATTTGTAAAAAAATCATTCTACGTAGACTCGAGCAATGTGCATCAAATTCTTCGCTTCGTCGAACTAATCACTCAAGGATACAATAAGAATTACAAAAATTTACTGTTGAGAATAGGCGAAAAATATTACCATAACTGATCTGACAGCTAATACCATACTGTTTACGGCAGCCATTTTCCATCTTTTGCAGCGCCCTCATCGGTAATACTTTATGCCTATAGGTTTTAAATATTTAATAATCTACAGGGAGATATTAAATTATTTTATACTTCTTTACACAAATATTATCACAACAATAGCTACAATGAGGACCGTCTTCAGGATTTGAAGTTCATTGGAAAAATGAATTGGAATTGGTTTTATAAAGTCCTAAGAAGTCCGAGGAAGTTTGAGGAATTCTGGTTAGTCCGGGAAAGCTTGAAGTCTGGTGTAGGGGAGACCGAGGAGGGTTGTAACAGTTTTTACAGTATCTAGTTTCTAGTACATCTTAGCCAAAAATGGTTCTACCTCTATGAATTATAGAATTCCATATAGCCAGTTCTATACACTATACGAACCAAATATAAAAATAAGTAAATATAATTAAGGTCTATGAAAAAATCGACGAAAACTAAAATAACTCTCAATGTTACAACTCTCCTAGTACCGAGGTGAGTTGTAACAGAGGTCGAGGTAGGTAAGTTGTAACAGGTGGGTATTTGTGTTTAAATTACTATTAAACGTTACTTTTTGAGAATAAAATAAACTTTAATAATAAAAGTGAATAAAACAAATATTACTGCTTTGTTTTTGTTTGAAATCTAGTCCTAAAGAAAATTGTGATAAATATATTAGAGCTCTTCTCCAGTGCAAGCTTTATATGACCATTTTTTGCATTCGATGCACTGAACCCACTTTTTTCAATTTGCTGTTGAAATAAAGCTCGAGGAAGCACAAGCCAAAATAATTATTGCTGGTTTTAATTTTTTTTTATTCATCATGTATTAATAGGGAACTAGGAGAGTTGTAACAGCTAGGTTTCAAAAATCGTGCTTTATTTAGATAATAATTAATAATGGCTGTTAATTCCAAAACACGTACCGAACCCAAAAAAACCATATTATGCTATCAAACTTAAATATTTAATGTACATATATTAAAAATTATGTTGCAATAGTATTTACCTGATATTTATCGAATAATAGGCTATCGAAATATTGGTCAAAAATTTACATTTGTCAATTTTTTTCAAGTGCACGTCGTATTTACTAAACCATCCACAGTACAATTTCGATGTAAACTGCATTAAATGACACGTCAAAAAAGCAATAAATTAGCGCGTTGCCAGTTCTCTAACGGTAATAGGTTCCACAAAATGGACGTTGTTACAACTCTCCTCGGTCTCCCCTACACAATTTATGCCCGTGATTTACCCCTCGTAATATTTGTTGTAATAATATTTTTGTAAAGAAATATAAAATAATTTAATATCTACCTGTAAATTATTATTTAAAACCTATTCTCAACTGTAAATTTTTGTAATTTCAGGAAAAGATCAACAAACTCGTTTTAGGAAATTCATCAAAATTTTAAATTTAAAACTTTTTGTACAATAAGAACTAAACTAACTAGCAGCGTTTTTCTTCGACATCGCCAAAGTTTCCGACTGAGGCACGCGGGCCTCTCATACAACATGATCATCGCCGGCATCAACATTCCAGTCGTAAAAATAATCAAAGCTTACTTGTTTTGCCGCACTTTTCGGATCCTGTTCGATGGCACTTTTTCTTACCCACATTTTATGAAAGCGTTCTCTAAAGTTCACTATTATCAGCCCCGCTCTTCAACATTTAAATGACCAACATGCCCCAGCCGATGCTGCAATAAATAAATCGAGCATTGTAGGCGGACGACACGAGCATTCTCGCCTCGCCACTCCTTTTCGCTGCCCTCACATTGTCCCTCGGCAACTCCAAGACATAGCCAACTAAGTGGAAGAATGGCTCTCTAAATGGCGAATTGGGGTCTCTCTTCAGTCTATAACCCTTCGGTAGGGTATGGTGGCATCAATGTCGTGTTTGTTTGACTATTTGTCGCCAGGTTTCTCTGTTTTGCGCCATTGTTATACATTCATGTAGTCCGCAGCCTATTAGGGTCTTTAATCTTGCCTTCGACTATTATTTTTTCCATGGCGTCGGTTCTCCTCAACGATCTATTATTTCACTAGATAATATAAGATCGATGGTTCTCCTCGCAACGTGTCCTAGATATGTCAAATACTGCTGGTTGATTGTTTGGGATAATCTGGTTTTTATCTTCAGTTCTTCTATTATTGATTCATTTGTTCGATGGGCTGTCCAAGGTATGCGAAGCAATCTTCTAAATCACCACATTTTAAAAGCGGCTATCATTCTTTCGTCTGCAGCCTTAATTGTCCATGTTTCTGATGCAAATATTGCTATGGGAAAAATTAAGGATCTCACTAATTTAAGTTTGATGTTTGCTGTTATGAATCGATTTTTCCATATTTTATTAAGTTTCGTCAAAGATGTTTTGGCCATGGCCAATCGTCTTCTTATTTTATGTTCACATTCACCCGTATTGTCTATCCTTGATCCTCTAGATATTGGAAGCTATTGACTACCTCGAAATTTGCCACTATTTGAACTTGTGGTAAGTTGTTGTTTGCCCTATCTATAATCATTATCCTTGTTTTATTTGTGTTTATTTCCAGACCAAATAATCTACTCTCGCGTGTATAAGTCGTGCCATGATTGTCCGCATTTCCTCTTCTTCGGTTGCAAAAATTACTGTATTATCTGTGTATATCTTAAGTTGGTAATTCTTTTTCCCCCTAACCAGACACCTCCATCCCAGTCATCCAGAACCTTTCTCATTATATATTCCGTGTAGATGTTAAACAGTATAGGGGACAATATACACCCCTGCCTGACTCCAGTTATTATTTTAAAAGGTTTTGATCGGTTTTCGCCTACGCTTATTTCCTCGTATAGTTCCTTGATCACCTGAAATTCTGTTGACTTTTCAATTATTTGTCTTACATTCAGTATCTGTTCTCGTGTACCTTATCCTGGCATAAAACCGTACTGCTCTTCAGCTATCTGTGGAAGAAAAGAAAGCTTTTATTCTGCTAGCTAGTATATGCAGCATAACTTTGCTGGCATGAGAGATTAGTGCAATTGTCTTATAGTTATCGCATATGGTAGTTGATACTTTCTTGTACATGGAAATTATGATAGGTTGGTCCATAGCTTCGGCCACTTTTCATGTCTCCATATACATCTGCATATTTTCGTCATGATATCTACTCCCGTTTCACCCATTGCCTTTATTATATCTGCCGTAATGTCATCAGAGCCAGGTGCTTTTTCATTTCTAAGTTTATCGATGGCTCTTTTTACTTCATTCCTTAATATTATTGGTTTGAGTTCGATTTGTTTTTTCTCATCCTCTTCATAATCTGACGTTGCATCATCACCATAGAGCTTCGAACAGTAACTTTGCCAGACTTCGGTTATTTCTTTAATGTTGGTTATTGTTTCTCCATTTTGATCCTTCATGATTTCAGTTATTGGCATGAACTCCCAGGACAGGAATCTAACTTTCTTATATGTCTCGGATGTTATTTTGAATTGGGGTAAATACAAAGAAAAACGTTGCAATCGTCTTTGACCGCTGCAAAAAACCCAAAGGCCAACTTATGGATATATGAATATGCATGACGAAAAACTTAAACGAAACCTAATAAAATAGAACTGCATACGATTCGGCTCGCACCCCGATGCAGTCAATCTCGGACACCTTAAAATTAGGCGAATCTATAATGAACGACAATTCCGATGTAATCAAATATATAAAAACAATACGAGCAACTGCTCAAAAATCTAACCTCATCTGAAAAAAATTATTAAAAATATAAACGATACGAAAGTGCACATGGTTCAATATAAAAAAATTACATATGTACGTCGGATATTATAATCAAATATAAATAAAAACAACAAGAAGAACTCCTGAGGAATTCTAAACGTTGATTGAATAATTTTTCAATCAACGATCTAACCTCACCTGAAAAAAATTACAAAAACTATAAAAGATACGAGGGTGCAAATGGTTCATTATACAAAAATTACACATGTAGTTACGTCGAATATAATATTGGGGTATAAGAAATTTTTAGTCACCATTCAGAATAACAAATTTTTATTTTATTTAAAAATATAAACGATACGATAAAATAATAAAAATTATAAACGATACGAGGCAAGGTGCAAAATGTTAATTGGTACGTCGGATATTACATTGGGGTTTAAGGAATTTTTGGTTACCATTCAGAATAACAAATTTTTATTTTATTTAAAATATAAACGATACGATAAAATAATAAAAATTATAAACGATACGAGGCAGGGTGCAAAATGTTCATTGGTACGTCGGATATTACATTGGGGTTTAAGGAATTTTTGGTCACCATTCAGAATAACAAATTTTTATTTTATTTAAAATATAAACGATACGATAAAATAATAAAAATTATAAACGATACGAGGCAGGGTGCAAAATGTTCATTGGTACGTCGGATATTACATTGGGGTTTAAGGAATTTTTGGTCACCATTCAGAATAACAAATTTTTATTTTATTTAAAATATAAACGATACGATAAAATAATAAAAATTATAAACGATACGAGGCAGGGTGCAAAATGTTCATTGGTACGTCGGATATTACATTGGGGTTTAAGGAATTTTTGGTCACCATTCAGAATAACAAATTTTTATTTTATTTAAAATATAAAAGATACGATAAAATAATAAAAATTATAAACGATACGAGGCAGGGTGCAAAATGTTCATTGGTACGTCGGATATTACCTTGGGGTTTAAGGAATTTATGGTCACCATTCATATTAACAAATTTTCATTTTTGAAACGGCCCTGACGTCAAAAGAGGCTCATACTGCTATAATTGATTACTTCGGAGTGAGTACTCAATATACTCTTCCAATATATTTAATAATATGAAATCGTGGTGCCTGAAAATGACTGCACCGACGCCCGGGGACCAGTATATCCTAATAAATAGAACTGCATACGACACGGTTCGCACCCCGATACAGTCAATCCCGGACACCTTCCAATTACGCGGGTCTATAATTAACAATAATTCTTAGGTAATCAAATATATAAAAACAACATGAACAACTAATGAGGAAATCTAACCTCAACTGAAAAAAATAATAAAAATTATAAACGATACGAGGGTGCACAAATGTTTATTTTTGAAACGGCCCTGACGTCAAGAGAGGCTTATACTGCGATAATTGATTACTTCGGAGTGAGTACTCACTTTACTCTTCCAATATATTTAATAATATGAAGTCGAAGTGCCTGAAAATGACTGCACCGACGCCCGGGGACCAGTATATCCTAATAAATAGAACTGCATACGACACGGTTCGCACCCCGATACAGTCAATCCCGGACACCTTCCAATTACGCGGGTCTATAATTAACGTTAATTTTTAAGTAATCAAATATATAAAAAAAAAAACAACTCCTCGGAAAATCCAACCTCAAATAAAAAATATTTATAAAATTTATTATAAACGATACGAGGGCGCAAACGGTTCATTTTACAAAAATTACACACGTACGTCGAATATTATATTGGGGTTTAAGGAATTTTTGGTCACCATTCAGAATAACAAATTTTTATTTTATTTAAAATATAAACGATACGATAAAATAATAAAAATTATAAACGATACGAGGCAGGGTGCAAAATGTTCATTGGTACGTCGGATATTACCTTGGGGTTTAAGGAATTTATGGTCACCATTCATATTAACAAATTTTCATTTTTGAAACGGCCCTGACGTCAAAAGAGGCTCATACTGCTATAATTGATTACTTCGGAGTGAGTACTCAATATACTCTTCCAATATATTTAATAATATGAAATCGTGGTGCCTGAAAATGACTGCACCGACGCCCGGGGACCAGTATATCCTAATAAATAGAACTGCATACGACACGGTTCGCACCCCGATACAGTCAATCCCGGACACCTTCCAATTACGCGGGTCTATAATTAACAATAATTCTTAGGTAATCAAATATATAAAAACAACATGAACAACTAATGAGGAAATCTAACCTCAACTGAAAAAAATAATAAAAATTATAAACGATACGAGGGTGCACAAATGTTTATTTTTGAAACGGCCCTGACGTCAAGAGAGGCTTATACTGCGATAATTGATTACTTCGGAGTGAGTACTCACTTTACTCTTCCAATATATTTAATAATATGAAGTCGAAGTGCCTGAAAATGACTGCACCGACGCCCGGGGACCAGTATATCCTAATAAATAGAACTGCATACGACACGGTTCGCACCCCGATACAGTCAATCCCGGACACCTGCCAATTACGCGGGTCTATAATTAACGATAATTTTTAAGTAATCAAATATATAAAAAAAACAACTCCTCGGAAAATCCAACCTCAAATAAAAAATATTTATAAAATTTATTATAAACGATACGAGGGCGCAAACGGTTCATTTTACAAAAATTACACACGTACGTCGAATATTATATTGGGGTTTAGGGAATTTTTGGTCACCATTCAGAATAACAAATTTTTATTTTATTTTGAAAATATAAACGATACGATATAATAATAAAAATTATAAACGATACGAGGGTTCAAATGGTTCGTTATACAAAAATTACACATGTATGTACGTCGAATATTATATTGGGGTTTAAGGATGTTTTGGTCACCATTCTGAATAGCAAATTTTTATTTTATTTAAAAAATAAACGATACGATAAAATAATAAAAATTATAAACGATACGAGGGTGCAAATGGTTCATTGGTACGTCGGATATTATATGGGGGTTTAGGGAATTTATGGTCATTATTCAGATTAACAAATTTTTATTTTTGAAACGGCCCTGACGTCAAAAGAGGCTTATCATAAACATAAAAGACCAGCACGCTGCTGCTGCTGCTGCTGCTGCTGCTGCTGCTCCTCCAGCGTGTCATATTTTTAGGACACATAAAGCACTCTGATTGGTTGTTGGCCTTAGTACCTTAGTACTAAGTACTTTAGGTACTAAGTACCTTAGTTTTTTTTAAGACACATAAAGCACTCTGATTGGTTGTTGGCCTTAGTACCTTAGTACTAAGTACTTTAGGTATTAAGTACCTTAGTACTCTAATCAGAAAAGGTTATATATATTTCTATATGGAGTAGTAAAGTAACTTTAAGTTGGTATGACCGACGACAACGACCAATCAGAGTGCGTTGTGTGTTCTAAAAAAAATGACAAGCTGCTACTGCTGTTGCTCCTCCAGCGTGTTATTTTTTAGAGAACACAACGCACTCTGATTGGTCGTTGGTCGTACCAGCTTAAAATCACCTACCCTGGGATCGAGTTGTACACCAATCAAGTTTTAAACCTTTGATATAATAAAATAAATAAGGTATGACAGATGCGAGTTCCACTTTAGTAATTTTTGCGCATGACGTCACGTGGTAAGTAAATACATGGTACAGTAAATAAATGAATCAGCTCAAAAACTAAACGTTGTACCAGTGTAATTCTTGGAGGCAATAACCTACTTTGAGCGCTTTAAATCACATATATAAAAGACCAGCACGCTGCTGCTGCTGCTCCTCCAGCGTGTCATTTTTTTAGGACACATAAAGCACTCTGATTGGTTGTTGGCGTTGGTCGTACAGACTTAAAATTACCTTAGTACTCCAATCAGAAAAGGTTATATATATTTGTATATGGAGTGGTAAAGTAACTTTAAGTTGGTATGACCGACGACAACGACCAATCAGAGTGCGCTGTGTGTCCAAAAAAAATGACGCGCTTGAGGAGTAGCAGCAGTAGCAGCGTGTCATTTTTTTAAAACACACAACGCGCTCTGATTGGTAGTTGTCGTTTATCATGCCAGCTTAAAATCACCTCCCCTGGAATCGAGTTGCACACCAAGTAAATTTCAACTGGGATACTTATATATAAATTTTGTCTCGGTAAATGCGAGGATTATCCATCCAGAAAATTTAATATCAAACTTTTACATTTTCAATAAATGTATTTCACAATACTAAACGGCCAACACACGCTACTCCTCTACCTCCTCCTCCTTCAGCGTGTCATTTTTTTAAGACACACAACGCACTCTGATTGGTTGTTGTCGTCGTTGGCTTTTAGCAACTTAAAATCAACTCCCCTGGGATCGAGTTCCACACCAAACAAATTTCCAAAGTTGGTGAGACGCCCGTTCGCGATTGAATCAACTATATAATCATTATTTTTGAACTTAAGAACGTTTGAACGTGAACAATTAAAATTGTCAGTAATAGGAATTTATTTTTTTTAATAAAGAATGTTAAAAGACAAATCTATCGGTTGAGCTTAGGTTAGTGTTGGTGTTTAAAAACAATTTTTTTTTAAATTATTATTTCTAAAATAGAAATTCACCGACTAGCTGCCCGTCCGTCGACGACCGACGACAACGACCAATCAGAGTGCGCTGTGTGTTCTAAAAAAAATTACACGTTGAAGCAGTAGCAGCGTGTTATTTTTTAAAAACACACAACGCGCTTTAATTGGTCGTTGTCGTTAATTATACAAACTTAAAATCACCTCCCCTGGAATCGAGTAGCACACCAATCAAGTTTTCAACCTTGATTTCAGGCGGTTCAGGCCCGTAGCCAGGGGGAAAGCACCTTGGGGCACGTGCCCCCCTCCCTTCCCGAAATGTTCAGAAAAATTTTTTTTTAAGTAAAGGAAAATTTGTTTAAATAATAAAAATTCTCGGAAGGGGAACCACCAAAAATTTAAATTTTTTAAGTGCCCCCCCCCAAATTAAATCCTAGCTACGGGCCTGCCGCGGTTAAACCAGCTATATTAATTAAATGATCCAATTTTTTACCAATTTAAAATCACCTCTCCTGGCATCGAGTTGCATACAAAGTAAGTTTCAACTAGGGTACTTATACAGGGTGGCCCTTTGAAAACGAAACAGACGGGATTGTGGCCAGCAGAATTTTTTTCTTGAACAATACAAAAACACGTCAATTTTATCATTGAGGGGGACAACTTTTGCGACTAATGTTACTTCCGTATTGTTTCATCCTTTTGAGTTGCGATGACAACCCCTAAAATGATAATAGGGATGATATGGCAAGTAACACTTCATTTGAAAGGTCTTGCTTCCCTAAATTCAGTTCTATAATTTTTTTAAAGTTTTATCAATTATTCAACAAAAAAATTGAAGGTGCAAAAATGCGAAATAAATCAGATATTTCAAGACATTTAAGAATAAAAGAAGGAAAAACGCTTGGCCAGGTCTTTTTCGTTTTCAAAAGGCCACCCTGTATATAAATTTTATCTTGGTTAATCCAAAGATTATCCATTAAGAAAATTTAATATTCGACTTTTACATTTTCAATAAATGTATTTTACAATAATAAGCGGGCAGCACATACAACTTCTTAAGCGTGTCATATTTTTAAGACACACAATGCATTCGGAATGGTTGTTGTCGTTGGTTTTTAGCAACTTAAAATCTACTCCCCTGGGATCGAGTTACACACCAAACGAGTTTCCAACGTTGAGGACGTTTGAACGTGAACAATTAAAATTGTCAGTATTAGGGATTTATTTTTTTTAATGAAGATTGTAAAACAAGAAATCTATCGGTGGAGCTTATGTTAGTGTTGGTGTTTGAAAACCTTTTTTTTTAATTAATACCGCTAAAACAGAGATCCACCGGCTAGCTACCCGTCCTTGGACGGGCTTTTCAACTAGTACTGCTATAATTGATTACTTCGAAGTGAGTACTCAATATACTCTTTCAATATATTTATTAATATGAAGTCTTAGTGCCTGAAAATGACTGTACCGACGCCCGGGGACCAGTATATCCTAATAAATAGAACTGCATACGACACGGTTCGCACCCCGATACAGTCAATCCCGGACACCTTCCAATTACGCGGGTCTATAATTAACAATAATTCTTAGGTAATCAAATATATATAAACAACATGAACAACTCCTGAGGAAATGTAACCTCATCTGAAAACAATTAAAAAAATTATAAAGGTTATCTTCTGTTGTGAAATTGGTGAGGACATCCGAACGTATAAGAAAAGTTACAAAATTTTCTACCCCGCGTGTTAGAATACTTTTTAATTAAAATTTTATTCTATAGGTAAGAGACATATGGCTGTTTTCACCGACAATTTCCTAATGTTAAGTATTTCCTAAAGTACTAGGTGTTCCTTAGGGATTGCATTTTGGTTATAAATTATGATTCTTTCATACTTTAGGAAATACTTAACGTTAGGAAATTGTCGGTGAAAACGGCCAGTAGTGATTAATCACTTTACATACATCACTGAAGAAAAATTAATTTTCACCTACCTTTTCTGCTACAAATCCATCCACCATTACGACCCTACCTTTAATCCTGATATGTTTTCACCCAACTCTTCCACGTATCCTGCTCCTCCTCCATACAACCATACAACCAGCCCAAGTTAAATATCACATTTCATTTTATCCTCCCGGTTACTAATTCAAATTTTTTTTTAATGATAATTACTTTTTCACTTTGAAAATTATAAATAAAATTGATCCGCGAAATTTAAAGCTTTCATCAAGCTTTTCACTTCGAAACGAACTCGAGACTTCACTACCGACCGCGAAATTTCGAAATGATTATTACGAAGGCGTATTGAAAAATCCTGTAAATAGAAATTTTTCATTATTATATGAATAATATAAAAATTCAAAATTTGTTGTTTACCTAAGATTATTTAAGGTTACTAAGCGTTCTAACGTTATGAAGATCAGATCTCCTCTGATTTCTTCTACTGTTGAGCTCAGAGATAGAATTCCCACCAAACATGGAAAGAATTAGATTAATTTGATGCACGACAGCTGGATAATAATAATTCTATATTTGTAAGTAATGTTAGGACTGTTACATTACGTTCTCCCCCAGTAGGAATATTCTACTTGGAACATATTTTATCTGAAACAAAATAAAACAGAAATTAGTGTACATAATTAATTTTTTAAATTATGAGATAAAAAGTTTGCTTTTTTGCTTAACAAAAATCAATTAAATAACTATTTTTCAACCGCCTGCATAGTAAGTCGATCATTACAGTAGAAGCGCGATTCTGTGAACACAAAAATCCAAAGGCATGTTCAAATTAACGCAGGTGTTCACACTAACGGAGGTGTAGAAAAACTAGTGTTTTACATATATTTAAGACATATTTATTTCTTATAAAACGTTATACGTTGTGTATGTGTAATGTTGCAAAATTCATGAAAAAAAACATAGTTTTTTCACAATCGTGAAATTTTTTAACATTATGAAATAAAAATAATATAATGTTATCACCACCTTGTATTTTGTCGATAATTAGGAGACTTTCTTATTATTATGCACATATGCATTTCTTTCATTTATACACGGGTAGGTACTTTTATTTCATATTTAATCACGTACAAGTGATAAGAAGTGGCTGGTAGACATCAAGATATTTAATACACAACATTAACAACTGTTAATTTTCTCTGTT
Organism: Rhagonycha fulva; assembly: GCA_905340355.1. Lineage (NCBI taxonomy): Eukaryota > Metazoa > Arthropoda > Insecta > Coleoptera > Cantharidae > Rhagonycha > Rhagonycha fulva. The sequence continues at coordinate 1,999,916 of HG996559.1, forward strand.
CACGTTATCGAGTGTAATAATGTTCACGTTACCGGGTAGCTATAGAAAAAATTAGGCGTTCACAGGACCGAGATGTTCATAAATTCGAACGTTCACGTTATCGGGCTTCTACTGCATTGATAAAAATGTAACTATGTAAGTAGAATTTACCTCTTGTTTACTATTGTCAAGGTTTTAACAGTAGTATAATTTTACATACTGTCCTAGTACGCGTAAGTAAAATTATACTACGTTGCTACGTTTGTAGCAACGATCACCATACACCTATAATAAACGCAATTAGAGCAGAAAAACAAAACAAATATTTAGCAATGTCATTATGACATTTATTTCATTAATTTTTTCGATATTTTCTAATACTTTACGCAGGCGGTTGAAAAAATAGCGTACGTGCCGATAACTGTCAGTAATATACTATTATAATCATAAAATTTTATTGATGTTGGACGCAAAAGTGAAAAACCAAAGTGCAATAAAAGTAAAATTATGCAGTAAAATTATGAAAATTAATTATTATACTACGAAAATTACAATTCCCGTCTTTTAGGTATGCAGTATTCTCAAAAATTATAAATTTATTTTGAAAATTAAACGTTTACATTAATCAATATAATATTCATTATTAGTATAACATTTTCCTGAAAAGCATTTTAATACTACGTTATGTGTGTGTAATAAACACAGCTAAAGAGCTAAACCCACCATGGAAAAAATTTCAAGATGAATATTATTACTATCATCATAATATTAAGAGATGACCTACAAATCTTTAACTTAAATGATAAAATAGTGAGAAAGCGAACAAAATGGGAGGAACACCTCCAGGAAATATAAAACTGCAGAATCCCTATACAGATCTATAAATATCAACCTCAAGGACACGCAGGATGTAGGAACCGCGGAAAAAATGGGCCGGAACAGGTCAGCGACCTGACTTAACTCACGAAGGAAATGATAATGATGATTATTCCTATTTTGAAAACTTTGCCTTTTCTTGTCCTTCTATAGGTAACTAATCTCTGATTGGTTCGCTCGTTTTATAATATAAAAGGTTATAAAATTAAAATTTTATAAAACTTTAACTTAATTTTCATGAAATATTTTAAATTTTAATTTAACAAAAACACAGAAAAGAGAAAAAATTATAAGAACAGAAAACATTGAGACAGTATACAAATAAAATGTTTAAAAATAAGCAGTGAAAAGTTGCAATCCGTAGGTGTATTGGAGAATCCGGAAATTACTGTAACCGGAGGTCACACGAAGACACCTCGCCTATATTGTTGTCAATGTAATTATGGGGTGACCAAGTATTTTTTGTACAAAACGAGTACGAATGCAATTTTATTGACACACCTAATGCCCTTTTGCCTTTTGTTTATCTCCTCGGCGTTGGTTAGGTTACCTTATAAAAGTACAAAGAATGCAAATAATAAGATCGTTGGATCGTTAGGTTTTAGAAAGCATTCACGAAGAAGGAGTACAGTTGGGATAATTTTTTTTAGTTAGTGAAAATTTTTATAAACCACTAAATTAGAAAAAATCAAGAATTAAAAATGAACAATTTATCATACTATATAGGTACCTAAACATGGATTTCGTCTCAACTACTACATAATATTAAGTACAGTGGGGCCCGCTTAATGTGATCGCGGTTAATGTTATCATTCGGATATTGTTATCACTTTTGCTAAGAACGGAACGGACATACATTATTACACACAAAAAACATCGCTTATAGTTATCATAATTCGGTTAATGTTATCATATTATTCTTAAGATTATTTTCTCCCACGAGCAAAGGAGTTGATTTTCAGTTACAAGCATTTTTTTATATTGTGCATACCACCCACATGATATAAAGTCAGGTGTTAGCAAGAAAATCAACGTCACACATGTGATATCACATTACATATTTATGTTTATTATCAATTCCGTCGTTTAAATACATAAATGAACGATAGTTTGCTGTTAATGTGTGTTGTATGATTCAGTCCTACTTGAAAAATTCACAATGAGTGACTATTATTAATTAATTTTTGTAGATGTACTACATACTAATAAATAACCAATAAAAATTTTTTCCCTTTATTGTTATCAATCGGTTATTGTTATCAAAAACCTCAAGTCCCAATGTGATCACATTAAGCGGGCCCCACTGTATAACCACTCATACCGTGTGACTTTACATTAACCAATCATGAAAAATATGGATAATTTCGAGGACATTAGTGAAGACGACCGCAAAATTTTATATTATGGGAAACTGAAAAAGCTAAATAAAGATGCAAAAGATTGATGTAATTATTACGGGTAAGCGCTTCCAGTAGAGCTTGAAATCAACTCATTGATCAAAATTGGTTTCGATGAAGTAAAGAGTAGTGCAACAGGCTTTAATATCGAGATGTGTAAAGAATTAATTAGTTGCCAAAAGCAACAAATTAACGCATTAAAAGCATCTATCAACGATAAAAATACCATTATTTCATTAATCAATTGCAGTTCAGGTTAGTCAAAATTTCCTGTCTCACGACTGCCCATCTAGAGAGTTGTACGAGGTCGAATACCAAGCAGCATCGCAGAGCTAACCAGAGGAGCTAAAGTGGAACTTTGAAAGGTCTTTCAGAGTTAACCGGAAGGGTAGCCGTGAGGCCGGAAATAATAGTTAATCTGATTTACAATTGATACTTTTTGAATTTTGAAGTTTGAAATGGTGTAGTTAGTAGTTATCTACTAGTACATGGGTTCCCAACCGGTGGTACACGTACCACTGGTGGTACGCGAAAACGTTTCAGGTGGTACGCGTGAGTGATGTGTGCAAGCAAGAGTGAAGATAAGTTCCATTACTCCTAATGTTGATATTTTAAATTTTAATCGTTAAAAGCTTGCTATTCTAGCTCCAGTTTTTAAAAATTTTCCGGGGGAGGACCCCCCGAATCCCCCAATTTTTTTCGGGGGTTTTCCATACCCCCGTGAAAATCCCAAACTCTCGGTGGTGTCTTCTATCAGAAGAGTACATATTATACGTTTATTACAATATTTAAGTCTGGTGGTACGCCAAAATTTCTCAAACAGTCAAGTGGTACGCAGGTGCAAAAAGGTTGGGAACCCCTGTACTAGTACCTACTATTATTATTTATCCATGGTCTATTCTCTATTGGATTGATTGATGCTTGAGTAAACAACTTTGTATTCAAGTTTAAGACTTGCGCATTAGAGACTAACGGGAGCGCAATAGAGAACCGTCTGCCGGGACTCTAGACACGGCTGGCTATATTATTACTGCAGTTTATAGGTTAACGTTGTAAGTATTGAAAATGTTTAAATTAATTTGCGTACTACATTTTATATGTAATTATCGTGTAAACCAGAGGAAAATGGAAGGTGTACTAAATGAGTGTCGTGTTTTGCGGTAAAGAATTTAATTCTACTGGTGACCATTTCCGACAATATTCTATTATAATATACACCTTATCAAGAATTCAATAAATTGCAGTACAATTATTTAAAGCTATAAAATCGATAGGTGCTTTTGCAAAACTTTATAGAAAACATTGATGTAATTATTTATTTTAGGAATATCCGAGTACTGAAATACTTGTTCAAATTAGAGAACCAGAGACAACCCAAAGAGAATCTTCGTGATGTAATTCTAAGAGATAAGAAGAATATCATTAGTGTTTGGGATTAAAGCAGGAGTTTTCTCAAAACATAAATGTTATAGGTACTTAGGAGAATTTAATTCTTGTGGTTCATTACCAATCGATACACCGAAAATTAATTTTCATTAGCAAAGTTCGACCCACTGATTTGATTTTGTTTCACACTACATGTAGGCCATAGTAAATATTTAGAACTTTGATAGGTCCAAATCATTAGATGCGTTTTTCAGTCATTTCCAAAACAACGTATATTAAATTTTCCTATTTCTGTCTGTAATTGACTTAAAAGCGCATCTTATAATTTGGAGCTATTGAAATCATAACTGTGCCTTATAGCCTTGGTCGGCAAACCGCGGCTCTTTGGCCCTCTGCCACAAATGAACATGTGCGAGAGCTTCAAGTAATTCAGAAATGTTTACTTAAGAAAAAGCAATTTTTTATTGTTAATAATTTTATCGGGTGGCCCATCTAGATCCAAGCCGGTAGACTATAATTTTTTTGATAGGAAATTAATGACAGACAAATAACGAGAAATAAGTTTGGTGATTTATTTTGAATTCCTATTCAAGTTATTTCAAATTTAATTGTTTATTTTTATAGATAAAAAAAAAGACATTAAGGAAGAACAGATATCTAATGTAAATTTCTTGCACTGCAAGAATGCTGTTGGTGAAACGAAAGATATCATTATAATGAGTTTGTTCTTTCAGAAAATCACCGATAGTTTTATGATCGGTCGTTATATGTAGACACAATTTGAAACAGTTTGGAAATTGTTGCTGTCCGAACGCATTTCAATTATAGCCCAGTCAAATTAGACGAAAAACAAGCTCCAGTTCAGAAAAATTACCATCGAGCTGCATTTTGGTATACACCTTTATTACTTTGCCATAAAAAGCGAGATTATGTTTTCTTCAAAAGTTACTTGAGGTCAAAGGTCACCAAAATGACCTTTTTGTAAATATCTTGCTTTTTGTTTATCCTACGATAAAAAGTTTCAAACAAAAATTATAGAGGAGATAATTATCTACAAAAAAAGTCTTACGACATTTTCATGAAAAAGCTATTATTATTAGGTACCCTATAAAGCCTAAAATGTACAAACATTCGGGTGGTTGTGAGTTACTATGTTTTATTCAAAAACCAATTCTTTCTTTTTTTCATTATAGTTTTTTTTCCATTAAATATGTAGGGGAATGACGGGCAAAACGGGGTAGGAGCCTAAAACGGGGTACCCGTGTTTTCTAGCACCTGTGTAATGCCATTTATGCGCCGATGTAAAAAAATATTCATTACTGTGTTATAGACAAGTACATTATCGGCTGGACCTGCAGTCTCTGTTAAATCGTCAAAAAGAATGAATTTTAGTTTTTATGTGACAAATTTACAATATTAATATAGATTTAACTCGACATTTAACTCAATGCAATTGTTAGTAAATTATTTTATTCTACCGTATTATTGTTGCCCCCGCAAGTAGTATATTATAATGCATGTCTTTTATAAATTTTGTTGCAAAAACAATAATTGTTTAATAAAAAAATCAGAATTTACTTAAGAATTCTGTTATAGGGCAAAATGGGGTAGGGTATAACGGGTACAGTTATTGGTATTGATATTTGATCATATTAGGTATTTGATCATGTTTTTAGATAATAAATGTTCAAAGTGAACTAAAACAAACAAAAAATCAAATGCAAAAATAAAAAAGTAAAATCTGAGCGGGACTGATTGTTTATATTGTGGAATCTCTTGTTCAAATAGTCGTAAATGGGCACACAATTCGAGTGTAGATGTAAAAGATGACTACGACGAAGCAAAGTTTTTTGAAAGCAGTGTTAGAATAATTCTAAGGCCTAAACTCGACTGTACCCCATTTTGCCCTCCTCGGCGGGCAAAACGGGGTAGAGTGCACATTTGCAGATGTAGGTTATTTCGTAAGCCATGTGTGTTTTTTTATTAATCAAAATTGCATAAATAAAGAGTTAATACTACAATAAGTCTGAATTTTCATGTTCAACATTATAAGGGTCAGTTGTATAAAAGAGGATCATCCTTGACCATGGATCAAGCTTCAATTTAAACCAATAGAAAACTTAAAATAAAATTTTAACTGTACTGGTCAAGGATGATCCTCTTTTATACAACTGGCCCTAAGTAATCAGGTTTTTTTTTGTAGCCATTTTAAGTCTTAGGTACCCCATTTTGCCCGTCATTCCCCTACCTATATATTGTCGTATATTTTTTGGGACGTAAAAATATATTTATTTATTAGATCAATGCTAAAACAAATAATCAATTTAAAAATTAAACAACTACGTACAGAAAATTAACTAGGAAAAATTTATCATATCTTATAATAGGTGAAAATGACAATCTTTGAAAATAAGCAAAATGAAAATTTATAAGAGAGGTTGGTATCGTAGTCTAGCAATGAAACTTAATTGTGTAATGAAACATTTAATTTTATGAACGACTTTGTCACTGCAAAAATTTGAAAATTTAAAATTACAAAGTGACTACGAGAAAGAAATTTATTATTGATGGATTAGGAATAGCATTTATAAAATGTGTGAGCTACCGCTTAAATAAAAATGTAGCAAATATTAATAATTAAGAACGGTGAAGGATTTTATTAAATAAAACTCGATCGGAAGATTGAATGATAAAATAAGTTGCAAAGGTACGAATAAAATGAAAATTGTTAAAAGGTTCACTAAAAGAAAATTGAAAGATTAGAAATTTGAAAAATTGTTGATTATTTTTACAAGAGGGATGAAAAATTTTGTGCAAATTGATTAATTAATTACTTTGAAGGTGTTAAATAGCATTCATTATTGATGGTTTGAACTTTGTAAAATAGATAAGGGGTGTAAATTTGATTTGCCAGTTGGACTATTTTATTTTGAAATTAATTTGTTAAAATTTAGTTGATTGTTAAAAATGTTAAGAGTTGTTCTTTGTTCCAAAGACACGACGTCGAGTATCTATCTTTCTTCAAATCCCTTTTGGATTTAGCAAAAGATAGGAGGGAGATGTCGTATATTTTTTGGTACGAAGAAATTTATTTGTTTAGAGCAATTTTTATATTTTTGATTGAGAAAAATTTAAACTTGTGCGACGTTCTAGTTGTGATAGCAGAGGTCGAGAAATTTTTAATTTGGAAAAAGAGAAGTGCAACCTTTCAAGTCGCATGGTTGGGTTTTGATTTCCTCAAGTAGAAATTATTTTGAAAAAGTGAAAATAAATAGTTTTGAGTGTTATTTGTTTTGGAAAAATAATAAAGAAGAAATTGGCGATTTTGAAGTTTCTTTTATTGGAACAAACAAAATTTAATTGGAAAGCAAAAGTTGGATGTGTTTGCAAGGTGGCACTGCGAAGGTTCGATAAGTTTTTTCCGATTAGGCTAGCTGGAAAATGATAATAGATAATCAGGCCATTGAATTTATAATTTTTGGAAAAGTTAATTTTTGTTATGGTTTTGAGTTTTTTTAATTGGAGGTTTGATTAAGTATAATACTTCATCATGTACAAAGTAAGACCCCATAACCACTCGAATTTTTGTGCATACCACCCCACAACCACCCAAATCTTTGAACATTGTAGGCCTTATAACGCAAAAACTATATTATAGCTTTTTCATAAAAATGTCATAAGACTTCTTTGTAATTTGAAAATAGGATATATTTTTTAATGCTCATAAAAATGGTAAAATCATTAAAAAGTGAAAAAATTGTAGACCCAAAATCAAGGCTAACTCAATTATTTTATTGAGTTAGTTTTGAGGGTTGGATCCTTGCGTAACATCATTCATTTAACAAACACAAAACTAAAAGCAAAATAGCAACCTAAAGACTTTTTACATTCATAATATTTATCTATCAACAGCATAGGTAATACGATTTTTCTAAATTTTCCATTTTGATTATTTATTTATTAAGGTAAAAAAATTTTATTTCCGTCTAAAATAAGAACCAAGATTTTTCAATTAAGTTTACTTACTACTAATTACTAATTTTGATTATTTCTTTTCCAAATAAATACACCGTGCACAATAAGTTAACATCGTTTTCTTTTGGTGCATAAGGGGCTGCATTTTAAAAATGTAAGATAAGTAGGTCAGTGTGGCAATAAATTAATTAACCTCTTATCCATTACGTAGGTACAACGAAAATATTAAAATCGTAAAAATATTACGGAAGAAAAAATTGAAATTCAAGTTAGCTACATAATAATACTTGTAATAATTTGACCATCGATGTGATGATGACTCATCGATAATCATATTTCTGGGAATCACTAAATGTACAACGCAAGCGCATTTTTCATCAAAGTATGAATTTAAAATTTTGTCTGAAATTTAACGAAAATAACTTTGTTTAAACTTTCGATTCACTAGTTTTGAGGTATTAAATTGTATTTAGCATTTTCTTCCGAGTAACGCCAACGCGCTTAATTATTCAAGATGGTGGCCATAAAAAAATTACGATAAACGATTTTTTTTCTTTGAACATCGAACAAACGGCCACATATTTTTCAAAAATTTTAACGCAAAATGAATTATGAATAAGTAGTACTTGATAAAAGTACAGTAATTTGTTCTAAACTGCCTTTTAAACTTTTGAAAATAGAAAACGAAAAATTGGTACATACATAAATAAAATTTATTCCTCCACTTTCTTTCTGGGCTCAGCTTTCGTGATCCAACTACACTTCACTATAACTATACACACTAAATCGCACAATTACAATTTTCAAATTTTGTTATTTGAAACTTGAAAAAAACCACCTTAATAAAGCGCATCTGTAGATTTACGTCTCAAGTCCTTCGTTTAACGAACAAAACTAAGCGCCAACTCTCGGAATCCTCGAATGTATACGAACTCGTGAAATGGGCGGGCGGGAGATTCGATTAAAATTTTAATGTTGGTCGTTGCATTAAAAACTTGAACAAGCATTTTTTAAAACTTTTTTAACAAATTTAGGATTTTGAACGACGGTAAATAAATGAAGGGAGTTACGCCAGGGAGGTTTTCAGCTAAAAACAATCGCAATCAAGTTTGATTTACTTGGTTTTTGTAATATTTTGTAAGTTGCTAAGATTTTAAAACTTACTTTGAAATTCGAAAATTAAAATCACTACCGACCACACCGCAGACAACAAAAAGAATGATCACGTTCTCGTATCCACAATTACAATAGATTTTAAAATTGCAACAAAATATTAAGTAAAATCAAAATCTTTGAGAAATTACATACAACGTTCAAAGTATTCAAATCAATTGGCTAATAAATAATTTTTTAATTGATAAAAAATATACATTTCGATATTTAATGACATACAAGTGACTGCAGAATTATTTTATTTAATATTTGTTAACCAAATTGTAGTTGTGTCCAGATTACTCTTAGAGTTATTTTTAATTTGTAAAAGGTAGGAAAAGAGCCTCAAATTTATACTGAGCCTTCTCCTCCCGTTTCCTATTTACATTAACGTGTAAAAAATAATGCATACCTACTATGTAAATAAACATTTAAATAACATTTTTCAAAACTAATTTTTACTCGAAACTGACTGAATATTGTCACCTACAATTTGGTTTAAGGTTTGTTATTAGTTACTATGTAACAACGACTAATAGCCCGTCAAAATAGACATTGACCCTTGCATGAATTCCCAAGAAGCTGAAAATTTACATGAACGTTAGCGATACCATTATAACGAAATTGTGGAAAGTTCCCATCGATCCCATGTGTGCAAAAAATTTTATGCGAGGTCAAAGTTCGCAAACATGGGTTTTTTTTGAATTATTTAGCGAAACGGTTTGTTTTATGAGAAAAATAGTTTACACAAAAATTGTAAATCATTTAATTATCTACAAAAATTAACCTGACACTTTTTACTCTAAGATTTTCCATTTTTG